>JAOQMR010000006.1:20990613-21001538 GCA_027563865.1 Erythroxylum pelleterianum | reverse complement strand
AATAGAAAGATTGATCACCAACTGTTTGATAAAAAAAAAGAAGGCAAAGTAGCGTTTCTTTTTTTGCAGCACGAGCTTCTCTAAGTTGTCGTATTAAGTATTTCAGAACAAGCATTGTCATAAGTTGTATTATCAAGCCTCGTGAGAAACTAACAGGTTTTAAGTTGCTCAAACCAAGCGTTGAACTTTTGTTCATTAGTAGGAGCATGAATTGAAATTTCTTCCCGTATAGCTAAAAGTTTTATATAATATGTCATGATAGACATACCTTGTTGCCTGGCGGATGAAAGATCAGACAATAAATGGTACTGTTTAGTCACCTTCGTGATTGAAAATCGTGATTTTAGATTATCCCAAAAGGTCTTTGCATTATCAATCTGACCAACACTAGCATATACAACAGAATCTAGAGTATTTTTAATCCAATCAACTAACATAGAGTTCATTACTTCCCAAGCTAAATAATCCTTTGATTCCTCGTCAGGTTTAGAAAATTTTCCATTAACAAAATTCAGTTTGTTTTGGCCTTCAAATCATTGCATATATCAGGTTCCCAAATGTCATAATTTTCACCAGTTAAAACAAATTTGTGTAAGCATCAAACTTGTACCATGTAATGGTGCAGAAAATACAGCTAATAGGTTTTTATATACAAGTGCACAAGTCTTGGGCTCCAAGATTACGTACATATTGTTTCCTAAATTTACAAGGATACTCTCATAGTTTATACAAAGGATTCCTAAATATACAAGAATAATATATTCCTAATAGTTCCCGATGAGCTATATGTTCCAACATATACAGCCTGCATATTTTCACATACAAAGAGTTGAAGTTAGTGTTATTTGTGACCGCAATTTGTGGTAAGCTTTATGGTTATTATTTTTGTGAATCGGAATGTTTAGAGATTAAGAACATAAGTTGGAAAAGTCTAACTATCATGCTCAATTCAAGCAACAATGCCAACATCTTCATTAGGACCAGTGAGAAGGATGCTTATTTCCAACCTAATTCAAGATTTTGTACTTTTCAAATTTGATATTAAAAATGTTTACACCCACTATTATTCTACATATTAGGAATAAATTTGTTAGGAGTGGACCTAAAGGACTTCAAAGTTGATAATCCTATAAGAAATGGCATGCAACCATGTTTTGCTCGTGTGATATTCAATTCACTGTGGTAATTCAGCACACTCTTCATAGACTAATTGTAACATAACACTTGAGATTAGAAGTTATAATCACGCAAAACTAGGTTATAGCATCAAAAGTATCTCGTAGATGTGGGTAGATGGGTGGAAAGGCAAGGAATGGAATGGCTAAAATGGTTTAGACCATTGTTTGGGAGGGGATTTTAAAACATGATGGAATGGCATCCTTTGCCATCCAAACTTCAATATTTTGTGACCCCCCAAATTGAGGGGTCAAGGATGGAATGGCTTGAGTTTGAAAGTGAGCCCCTCTCTTATTTTATTAAAACTTCCAAACAATGGAATGGCCCATTCCATTCCACTCCACTCCACTCCATTCCATTCCATTCCATTAATTGTCATTCCATTCCATTCCATCCTAAACTCCCAAACATACCCTTAGATATTAACAATTACGGTTTTGTGAAGAAGAACAGCAAGGGGATGGTTATTTTTTTTTCTCACAAAAGCAAAAGAGAAGCCTGTAAGAGGCATATGAGTTAATCCAGCTACACAGAAGAATAGGTGAATATGGTTCATCATTGTGCTTCTGTCTCTTCTTCGCTATCTATCAGGTGCTCCTTCAAGGATTGACTTTGAATTTCCCATTTCCCACTATTCCATGCTGGATCTATGTCAGGAAACACATAGTCATCCGGTCTTAAAGACAATTGGAACTCTGGAAGGTCAGGCAATGCTTGTAGAGCCCTGCCGCATGACCATAACAACAATGTCAATTCATTTGCATAATTAGTTTTGCTCAATGGAACTTTGAAATATCAGCTTGTATTTGCTTAACTGGCAAAATTTTTTAGTGCAATAGTGCTTACTTCTCTTCTTCTAAGAGGTAGCCATACATCTGAGATTTCCTTGATGCAACTTCAGGAATTTTCTGATGCAGTTGCTTCATAGCACCCCATGGTGGAGGAGACCTTATCAACAAAATTTATGGAATAAGAGAAGTTTCAATGACATCTCAAACAATTTCAACACCAACCTGTTCACAGGAGCTGCAAGACAAAAGCTTAAGCCGGCCTTCTTGCTCTCGGACAGAAGTTCTTCTGCAGCAAGGAAACAGCACACAGCACTAACATGAGATGCCGGTTCACTGCCCTTGTCCAGAATCAGACCATGGTAGTAGAAAGCTGCAGCCTTATGACACAACGAAAGAGTTTCTCAACTATTACAATTAACAGGAAGCTACATACTAATGAGCATTTAGATGACTGCATTGGAAACCTTTGCTTCAAGGAACTTCTGCTTAGTGAACCAGAGATGCTTCTTCCCACACTCATGGTTTCCTTCATATCCTGACAAGCAGTGATAAGCCTGAAAAAACATAGGAAAAGAATAAGATAGGTTGAGCAGTGCCTAAGTAATGATGTGCAGGCAACATAATGTGTTAGTGACATGAAGCACGCAAGTTTTAATTTAATAGTTGAAAAAGATATGATCACAAATGTCTAATTTTTCGCCCGTCAAAACGTATATAAATAGGCCGAGGAGCTTATCAGGTAAAACAGATAGAAGTTTGCAAACAAAGGCTTAAACATTTTCAAGTGCGAGTGATAAAAGTTTAGGAAATAACCACAAACCTGACTGAAGTAAATCATTTGTTCACAAGCCAACCTTCTCTTCACTGATAAAGTAGCGTTTTGACTTTCAACAGCCAACCCCAGTTGAATTTCAGTTCCCTGCATTCATTTTTTTTTTTTTTTTGATTCAAATACGGGGCGTAAGCCCAAAAATTAAAAAAGACTACAAAGTCGTGACGCGTGGCAAGGCCACCCCAACCGAATCAGCAAACAAAAGCGAAGAAAGACCTACAACCGGCTCACGAAACCAATGAACACCGATAGGGAGACGATAGCTAAAATTGGCTAACCAATCCGCACAACGATTGCCCTCCCGAAGAACATGACTCACTCGCACCTCCCAATTGCGAGCCAGCAACTCGCGAATCTCTATGATTAATGGATGATCCTCCCGCGTTACTACTTATCATAAATCAGAAACAATGATGTGCAGGTGGCCTATTCTTCGTTTCTTTATACAGTATCAGGGATAGAAAATCGCAGGACCACAAATCCACTACTAACTAGTACGGCCTTTTACTATGTCATTAAGAGTGACACTCAAGGACAAGGGTTGCATCTCAATGCACATCGGATCACCTAGGTCATTGGATTAAATACCCAATTGAGACTCCAGAGAGCTTTGGTAAGAAAAAGGCATTGTTTAGCTCTTTACTTATTATAGGTGCTTTGGTAAGAAAAAGGCATTGTTTAGCTCTTTACTTATTATAGCTCTTTACTCACATGCTAAAGAAGGGGGCAGTTGCTTGGTTGACGCCCTCACTTTAAATGGATATTTTAGGAAATTCATTGGACGGGATGATCACAGAGGTTTTTTATTGTCTCATTGTCCTTTGCTTCGGAATGCCCATGGCGGCCGGATAAAGAGAAACTTAAAACTTACTTCGGTACAATGCTAATAATGCTCTCTTAACATTAAGTACCTGACCCAGTGCTTGGATTAATATAGCCTCCAGTGCACCTTCCTGCAAATCTTTTGGAAACCTTTCCCTGAGCAGTTGCATAAAAGTTAAATGACACTTATTTAACCGTATCAAGAAAAATCCCACAGATTCTAAATCTTGGTTTACATACTTGATATTTGAGGGTATGCGTATTAAAACTTGGCGCATACAGAATTCCAAGTACCCCGATGCCTTGAGCAGCAAATCAACAGCATCTCTCTTACAATCTGGAAGTATAATTTGCTTGCTATCACGAGTGACCATCAAAAAATAGTCGAAATTTTGAGATTAACCATGTGAAGCGTACAAACCTGAAGATAGAATCCTTACGCCAGAACCAGAGTGATCCTTTGGAATAAGCAATGCGTTAGCCTCAAACAAAGTCAATATTGCCATCATGTGAATAACGGATAACACTTCAAACCAGATGTTTGCCACAGAGGTTTCCTTCTTGATCACAACAAATTCCAAGTCGTTACTGGACGAACTTCCAAATGTGGCGCAAAAATAACCAAGAGATGATTTCTTAGAGCTCTTACCGACCGTGCATCTCCTAGATTTTTCCACTTGAACTCCACCAAGCCCTCAATACCAATTTCTGTGCAGGATGAGGATTCACACAAAACAAATGTAAAACAGAGGAGGAGACATTGACAGGGAAACCAGATAATTCAATTAAGTTAAATTGCAACACCTATCTTGGTAAGCCCAATAAGAAGGGACAAGTACTGCTCCGATGCCCGTGTTAATTCAGTTGCAGCAGTTCCTCCTGCAATTCCCAGATTGTGTGTTTCAATTTTGGTTCTTAAAGTTTGAAAGTTTTGCTTACCAACTAGGCAAACAACATAAACGTGCCTGAAGGTTTAATCAACAAAACATGTGCATTTTCTCAACACTCCCATCCATAGTTAGAATAGTCAATGTACTCAGTAAGCATACATAAGATTGAAAGTAGCAAGGAGAAAAGAAACAGAAAATTTGGGTTATGAGATCAAACCCGTATCCTCTGCCACCATCACAATCTGATTGCGAAGGCAAGCCAATCTATCAATAAGATCTCGAGGAACTAGTCCTCTAAGTGTCCTTTGAAGATCTGTTTGGCATGGTATTCTCATTGAAGGAGCATACACCACCACTTCCGGAACAATTGGCTTTGCCTTTCTCCTCCCAACAGCAAATGAAGAAGCAGTACACCCCATTTTTAGCTCTTGGAATTTCTCTCCTACATAACTTCCCACGCTAACATGTCAACTAAGCAACTCTCTTGACCTCATCTACATTAAAAACAAAGAATCAAGATAGGAAGAATCATGGGTTGTGGCAACAAGCAGAAATAGGAACTAATAGGGAAGGTAACAACTGAAGTGCTAAGAGCAAAGACAGCTGGAATCGTCAAGTACAAATGCAATGCTAGATACAGAAGCTTTGATGGAGTAATGGGTTAATAAAGCAATAACGATTTAGAACAATTAACAATGAAAACAGCTACGTACATACATATATATATATATAATGAACAGGAACGAAAAAAAGAGATCTTGGAAGTGAAAATGACTCAACTGAGCTCAGAGAGGAGAGAGAAGAGAGAGGTGCAGCTTCCAGGATGCATGAATGTGATGATCGTCATACCTTTCTCATTCACAAGATTGTGAGACTTAAACAGAGAATCTAAGAATAGGAAGCTCAGAAACCTAGACGTAGCTCACATGGTATATCTCTGCGTTGTTAAAGCAACTCGTTGAAAATCTCCCACCAACTTGCACCAGTCTCTCAGTTTTTTAATCGAACCAACTCGAGCTCATATCATGAAAGCGTTGGCGCGTCTTGGTTTTATAAACAAAAGAAGGATTCGTACTTCTAAAATCTGAAGTTTCGTAGAAAAAAGATGGAAGCTAGTTGGTTCTCGTATTGTTACAGTCTTGCTTTGTAAGGGAAATCTGAAGTTTCGTAGAAAAAAGATGGAAGCTAGTTGGTTCTCGTATTGTTACAGTCTTGCTTTGTATTTCCTTCCAATAATTTGGGACACTTCATATATATCACAAGTGCAATGGCTGTCCATATTAAATCAAGGACCCTGAGTTCTGGCATGGCTGGTTCTTATTTGTATTAAATCAAGGAAAGCAATTCGGTACCTTGGCAGATGCAACCATGTTACCTTGACAGATTGTAAGATGGTAGTATTAAAATCCATCTCGTCAAATGTCAACGATTTTGCTTAACAAATAATAGGTACGAAAAATATTTTAAGAAATATTTCTATCATCACTCGGTGACTTTTACTGCACTCAAAACTTATGTAGGTATGTCAAAAGGCTAAATACAGAATTGGAATTTATTTTTTTAGTCTAGACCAGGGTATCCACCGATAGACCCAATACCTAATTCCCTCGCTGGTTTATAAGCACCTCACAGAATGAGACAGCTGGCCTAAAGATTTAAGACTGCTCCATACCCAAAGCCAAAGATCGAACCTTTGACTTTTGGTTAAGGATAGATAAGTTTCTTTCACTCAACAACACCCTTTGAGTTACAGAAGTGAAATTTTGCTATATCATTATATTGATTATGTTTTTATTTATCTATTTTAGTCTCCATATGATTGAAAAAATAAATTAAAATTCAACAAAAATTAAAATTTTTTATTTGAATGTTCCAATAAAGTAAAAAAAATTTCTTAATTTAAGTTTCCAACAATTTTTTTGTTTCTGCGTGAACTTGATGGGGCTGGACATTGCTGCTTGAATCCATGATCCTGACTGACTTCAACTAAAGAACACCTGCAAAATAAATAAGGCACACCAAGGGTTGATTCCCGGCAGGCCCCTCCGACGCTCAAGTTAGTTTTTTTGAGAGGGTTTTGGTTGTTAAGAACAGAGAAAATTAGGGTTGTAATGTCGTACATGTATCATGGAAAAATAGTACCTTATATATGGAATAGCTGCTAGGTTTAGGTATTCACGTAAGTCTTTACGTATGCATGGGAAGTTATCACCTACGAATGGACCGTTGATACCTGGACCTGGACCTGGGCCTAGCATGGCCGACCTAACCACTTTTAATTTAACTTACTTTGTTAATTTAGTATTATTTAAATTACAACGTTAAGCTCGTAAAATTGCATGATGTGATACATTACTATTCCATGTTCAACTCAATTTCACTTCTATTATGGGCCACCGCGGAAGGGGTTGACCACTATGGACCTTTCTCTTTAATAACAAACAGCAAACTTGAGATAGGCTCGGATCCATAAACTACTCGTTAGTGTGACAGAATAGAGAAGTCGTGTGCTATAATTATTATTTGCATGTCAATGCGATTGTGCATTAGTTGATTTACTTTTAATCCAAATACGAGTAAGTTTGAAAAATATGAGCAATGCATATAACCAATATTCGATATATGAAATCTTAAACTTGCATAACTAATTTTCTTTTTATAGCTTTGCCATTCATTAAGATTAAGTCCCTTGTCATTAGATTATTCAAATTCATAATTTAACAATTGTTTTGTCTAGTAATATTTAGAGGAATTGAAAAGAGAGAATATTTTATTCTATTATATATTCAAATTGGCAGTATGTATACATATATATATATATATATGTATGTATAGAAGGTAAAATAAACTAGAAGTTAGAGATCTAATTAGTTTTAAATTAGGAACTTAAGATTTGCTGCAATTGTACAATCATGGTAATTACAAAAAAAAATCTCCCATTATTTCCCCTCAAGTTGGTGCATAAAATGTCATACATTATAATCATTCAAAATTTTATTAAATTATTCATAATAGACCAATAAGAAAAAAAACCTATAAAAGTATAAGCTAAATTTTATTTTTCTCTTAAACGTTTTTCCCCGTAAGTTACTATTCACTTCCAACGTCTGATAGTCATACCTTCACCGTCCGAGCACCATTTCTGACAGTCTATGACTCTATGGAAAGCTCTAAGTATATTCTAAAAAACCCTTCAACTTATTTCATAAAAAAATGACCCAAATTTGGAGAAATTATGACTGGAATTTAGGTTCATTTAGGTAAGTCACCAATCTCCTATTTTAATCATTTTGGGTAAAACTAACACCACCAACATGTCTAGCGAGCCTAAAAATATAAGAAAGGAGGAAATCTGACATCAATCAACCCATTTTATTAGTGAATAGAAATGGATCACCTTGAGCTTTAATCATTTGATTCTTGCAAACTAGGAGGAGTTTCAACGCAAAACTAGGGCTATGGGATTTCTGAAGGTAAACTCGCCATTTTTGGTGGGTGGTGATTTTCATACAAGCCTAGAAATGACTGGAAATAGTTTTAAAAATTCCTAAATATTATGTGAATCAATTTTCATAAAAGCGGTGTATTGCAATTCTTCATATTTTGTTAGATAAAAATTTAGAAAGGGTCATGTTCTTATATAAATGCATGATATTGCTTAAATTGAGTATAAATGAGGATGTATGAGTTAGAAATTGGTATACTTGAATTGTGAATTGGATTATTATAGATGTTGTGATGTAAATGTGGACTCAATTAGGTATAGAGACATGTAGTTTGAAGACCTAAATTGAGTTGTAGTTACTGGTGAACATAGAAGTGTATTTTGATTGCAGGAATAACCCCTTTTATGGGAAAAGGGACGTCTCTTTTATAGGGGAAACTCTACTGAATTTTCAGTAGGCTCTTCATAAAACATGACATCGCCATTTTTAAATAAAAAATAGAACTCTTTGGTATTGAGTTATTTATTCTCGAGGTATCTAAAATTGGTTTAGGTTTTAAATCCTAATAGTTATTCCTACTTTTTTTTTTCTAAAAATCAATGAGGAGCAGAGCCCTCTACTTCGAGACAATAGGTTCATCCTGAAGGAGTGCATTCTACCAATGAATTAATAATGTGCTTATCTTATGCATTCTTAAGGATTTAAAATTACATATATGTATATATTTATAATGTAATATCCCGGTACCAGCGGGAAGGGTAAAATGGGAAATTTGAGTGATCAGTAAGGGTTATAAATGCTAATGCATATTCATATCTTATATGGCATATTTGTATTGTGAAAAATGACATTGTTGCACATGAACTTATTTGTACATGCATACATTGACATTCCAGGTCTATTCGGTTATAGCTGTAATAGATTGAGAATTACAAGAATTGTGGGTTATCGATCTTGCAAAATTAATTGGAGAGTGCCATTATTGATTTTCTAATTTTGGAGGATTTTAGGAAATTTTCTGAAATTTTTCGGGGTTAAATCCCAAACTAGGAAAAATGTCAGGCGGCAGACCGATTGGTTAGCGGTAATAGAATTTATTGCATAGGGCATTGAAAATTGGACACATGGGTATGACTTAGTGGACAAGTGTTAATTGTTGATTGGGTTAAAATGATTAATTGATAAAGGAACCAATAGAAACTTGACAAGTGGCATTAGTTTTGACCATGTATTATTAATGTAACCTAAGTTATATCTTCATGAAGCTTCTTTTCTCTTCACTCACGAAATCCTCCTTGCTTAGTGACATGAAATTGTCTTTTGGAGAGTTCTTCTTCTCTTCTTCGTGGATCTTCCTCCTCCTTCAAGTATTGTGTGATTTTTTTTCAACTACAAGCCTAGCCATCATCTTCTTGCTTTCTCTTTCTTACTCTCCACAAAACCTATCTCTCTATCCTTTCATTAATGATGATCGTTGGTGGTGAAACAAATTAGGTCTTGGTGATTTCCTTGAAAAAATTGAAGATTAGTGGTTAAATCAAGTAAATTTTATGCTTTGTGTATTGAATCTTGCATAATTGAAGTTAGAAATGATTATTTGTTCATGCTTGCATAAGGCTCATGTCTATGCTTTACTTGAGGTTAAGACTTGTTCATGATGTGCTTTAGGTGTATGTGTTGAGTTTTGACTTCATGGAATTGGCTATAGATAGTTAGAATTGTGAATGATGGAATGAAAAAGAGATTGGATGAGTATACATCTAGGTATACCTTGCTCTTGAATGTGTTATGGCTTGATTGTGTTAAATGATGGATTATGATATATGTGTGCTTGATACCTTAAATTGTATGGAGGATTGAGTATTGATTGAGGGATGAAGGCTTGGAAGTGTTGTTAGTAGATGAGTTTGATGTTAAGATTTCATATGAAGTTAGGAAATGAAATGATGTTATTGTTGTGAATGATTGGATATGATGGTGTTTTACTTGAAATAATTGTGAGTACATAGGAGCTATGACTTGATAGGGAGGTTTGAGCCAAATTTGAGGTGTTTACATGTGTAGTTCTTCATTTTGATGATGAATCATGGTTAAAGTTGAAGTGTTTGAAATGGAGTTGAGATTGAAGTGGTTAGTATGTAGAATTAGATGGAAATGGATTTTGATCAATACTATGCTTAAGGATTTCAGATTTAATGCAAATGGATTGATGTTTGTATGGTTATAAAGTGGTTTGATGTTCAAAGAAATGAACTTGATATGTTTATGGATGTATTTGAGAATAGCATAGGTGTTGGAAGCTTGGAATAAGCTTGGAAGAGTGTTTTTGGGTTGTGTGTTCGTTAAACGGACATGGGAGTCCGTTTAACGGACTGGTTCGGTTGTAAAAACACCTTAGGGGCAGTGTATGTCCGTTAGGCGGACATGGGTGTCCGTTTAACGGACTGTCTCGGGTGAAATTGGAGTGTTTTGTCGATGCGTGTCCGTTAGGCGGACATGCCTGTCCGTTTAACGGACAGGCTCAGGTCAGTTACTGTATATCACATTTTTGACCCATTTTGAGGCCGAATCTCGCTTTAAGGCCTCTAATACGAGTTGTAGATATCAATGTCTTCTTTAAAATGGAATAAGAACGAAGGGATTCTGAGTTGTGTAGAAAAGGTTATGGCATTCGCGCTATACTAGGTCAAGTTGGAAATTAAGCATGAACATGGTTGCTTATTTTGACCATAACTCCTTCTCTAGAGCTCGAAATGACTTGATTCTTGTGGCATTTGATTTTTAACACATTTGGATACATCTCCACAAAAATTGGTATTAATTGGAGTTAACTTGAAAGAGATTGATCAAAAGAAACTTGGCGGTCTATTGGAACAGTGTCAATGAGAGTGGTTTCGGATCAGACTTCAATGTTTTGCTTATATCTGGACCTATAGGATTCCAAATGGGATGATTCTTGTTTTGGAGT
>JAOQMR010000006.1:20958099-20974445 GCA_027563865.1 Erythroxylum pelleterianum | reverse complement strand
CGATTATACTTCACGCCGTTGTATGGTCTTTTCCGCAGTATATTTTGAATATTCGGGCCATACGCGATCCAACATTATATTCTTTTCAAAACCAAATGAAGTGATAACCTCATTAAATTTTAAATACCACTGCTGGGAGTTTTAATCCATATATGAATTTATTATGCTTGCATATTAAATGCTCACCATTACTAAAGGAGAATCCTTCAAGTTGTTTCATGTAAACCTCTTCCTCTAGTTCACCATTGAGGAACGCCGTTTTCACATCCATTTGATGTAACTCAAAATCGAAATGAGCTATTAATGTCATGATTACACAAAGAGAATCTTTCTTAGATATAGGAGAAAATGTCATTGTGTAGTCGATTCCTTCCTTTTAAATGAACCCTTTGGCAACAAGTCTTGCTTTTATGTTTCTCAATGTTGCTTCGTGAATCTTTCTTTGTCTTAAATACCCATCTGCATCCATTGTTTTTCACACCATTTGGCAACTCAATAAGATCCCAAACTTGATTAAATGCCATAGAATTCATCTTATCCTTAATAGCGTTATACCATAAGTCCAATTCCTTAGAACTCGTGGTCTGTGAAAATGTTTCAGGATCATTTTCGGCTCCAATGTTGTAATCTAACTCTTATAGATACAATATATAATCACTAAGTATTACTGACCTCCTAACCCTAGTAGATCTCCTCAATGTTGTATCATCATTCTCACTAAGAACTTGTTGCTCAACCTGTTGTTTAACTGGTTTCTCAACAATTTCTAATTGTTCCTCATTTACAAATTGATCTACTAGATTGGTATCAACAGCTTGCGGAACTTCAGTAACTAGTTATCCATCACCCGTTTCAACTTGAGGGGTGTGAATGACAATCACTTGAACCAGAGGGTTGAGCTTCATAATGGCCTTTTTCAAAAACTATGTCTTGAAAATGACCACTCCCACTGATCAAGTCATTCTGAAGAAATTTTGTATTTCTTGATTCCTTAATTCTAGTGCAATGAGATGGACAATAGAATCTATACTCCTTAGACCTTTCAACATATCCAATGAAATACTCACTAATGGTCCTTAGGTTTAGCTTCTTCTCATGTAGGTTGTAAATTCTCACTTCAGACTAGCATTCCCAAACGCGTATATGCCTTAAACTCGGTTTCCAACCCTTAAATAACTCAAAATGTGTCTTTGAAATAGCCTTGGTTGGAACTTGATTTAATATATACACAGCCATCATTAGAGCTTCAGTCCACATGAATTGAGGAAGTTTTGTGTTACCCCTCATACTTCTTACCATATCCATTAAAGTTCGGTTTCTTCTTTCTGCCACACCATCCTGATCTGGAGAACCAGGCATAGTGTACTAGGCAACAATCTCATGTTCCTGAAGAAACTTCACAAAAGGACCAGGCGCTTGTCCACTTTCAGTGTATCTACCATAACACTCTCCACCTCTATCTAACCTTGCAATTTTAATCAGTTCCCACATTGATTCTCTACTTCATCCTTAAAATATTTTAAAGGCGTCCAAAGCTTTGTCCTTAGAACGAAGTAAGTAGAGATACATATATCACGAATAATCGTCTATAAAGGTGATAAAGTATTTCGAACTATTTATGTTCATATCTAGATAACAAATATTTGTATATATGATTTCTAACAGGTTTGTACTCCTCTTGACACTCCTTTTAAACTTGTTAGTTTGCTTACCTTTAATACAATACACGTAAGTCTCAAAGTCAGCAAAATCCAAAGTACTAAATACCCCTTCATTTACTAATATCTTAATTCTCTCAATGGAGATATGTCCTAATCTATGGTGCTATAATATAGAGGATTCTTCATTCACAACACATTGTTTCAATCCAGTAGTGATTGAAAATATGTAATTCATTGATTATTTTAATATGATTGGTATTGTTTAGATTGAGCCAAACAATTGTCACGTAGTTTATAGTTTTGTCATTCGGAAACTGGTTCAGGATTGATTTTAGCGATTAGAGATTTTCGCAGAGTTAATTGGATGAAATTGAGACCAGTTTTTGGCAGGTCAATATGCTCAATGTCCGATTCTTATAGGTCCAAGGAAATGCGATTATAATATGATTGGAAAACAGTGTCGATGACTAAAGTACCCCTGCATTATAATATGATTGGAAATATGTAATTCATTGATTATTTTAAAACGAATGATTTGTATTAGTAATTTAATTGTATCTATAAATAAGAAATTTAAAAAATGAGTAACATAAAAATTTAATGAAATGAGTGTAACATCCCATTACCCATGTTAAGGCTAGAATTGTGAATAATAAGAAATTACTGAGATAATAATTTATATATTATAATATATATTATATATATATATAATAATTGTATATAATAATTAATATATTATATAATTATATATTAATTATAATAATTAATATATTATTATTATTATATATAATAATTATTATATAATAATTAATATTATTAATTATTATTAAGTATTATATAATAATAATTATATATAATAAAGGGAGGGGTATTTTTGGAAGTTGATTTTGTGTTTTGTTTCGGAGACAAGGACAAGAAATTTTATCATTCGGTTTTGGAATGAACAAAAAATTTATGTTTCTATCATCCGGAGTTAGAACAAAAGTAAGTTGAGTCAGTAACCAAACACTGCGAGGCACAAGATTTTTGTGTTTTGTTATCTGTCTCCACCAACGGAGACAGTAACCATACGCAGGGTTACGGACAAAAAACAACGAGAATAGAGCAAAACAAAGACATTTGTTTCCGATGGTTTATAAGCAAGACAGAGGTATCACTGAAGCTCTGATACTAAATGTCATAAACAATACATGGCATGAATCTCATACAAACAACATTTACGTGAGACAAGATACATGCATATTAACCATGCATATATAGCAACAGAAGTACAGCCGAAATAAATACCTTCAGCCATTGCCCCACTGGTGATCCTTTTGAGTCTCTGTGTTTGAATCTTCTAGCCTCTCCCTTTAGCACGATTGATGGTGTACTGCTTGTGCTTAGTGAGGATAGGGACCCAAATAACCTTTTAAACCGTTTTTAACACCTCTTCCAATTACAGAGGAGGTAAGTCGGTAAAGCATGGGCATTAACGTATGCGTGTATAAGGGTTAATGAATTAAATGGACCACAATATCAATAGTAGGAAGGTTAGGTAGATTTTAAAAATCTTACATTTGTATGTATGTACTCATAAAAATCTTTAGAGGTACTTATGTTTCACTTTATAGTTCAATTTCTTTTTTTTTTGGATCAATCAAATGCAAGGAAATTGTATTTAATAGAAGAGCATATTCAATCAGATATGAATTCACAATTCATTCAAATATTAGATAAAATTTCTTTTATATGCATATTTTTATAAAACCTTGACCATGACAATGAAACTTGTTCATACGTAGCATTTCGTATGTATATATATATATAAAAGGGCAAGAGATTAATACTCTTAGTTCATTAAAATAATTTTAAAATTTTAAAATTATTGAAAATAACTCTTTTAAAATATGATTTATTTAAAATTACAATAAAATATGCACAATATAATCAAATATTGTTAATATATCAACCGTACTTAATTTTTCAACTCAACCCAAATTAATAATTTTGATAATATATTATAATTATCTTAATCTATTAGTTAGTTTAATTGGATTAATTTAAATTTAAAATTTAAATTGAGCTAAGTCATCATGTAAGTAACATTTGATGAGTCGACGCGCACTGTTAATTTTACACATGTTTCGCCGTTATTTTTAATAAAAATATTTAAAAAAACGTAATAACCTTATTTACGTTACTTATAATTTGAGTATGAAGAATAGGTATTTTACTATTTTATAGTTTTTTTCTTTATTTCAATAATTTTATTTTTATTATTGATTTTATAATTTCTCTATTATGTATTCAGATTGTTTAGTAAAAAAAGAACATATGATCCAATTGATATTGATTGTATTGAACATACTGATTTTTGGATCGAAAAAGAAGAACTATCGTATGATCTTGATTATATTGAACTTGAAAAGACGATTTATGAAAAAATGCATTTATTACAATGAATGAATTAAGAACATCTACTGACGGTTAGTTCATATCTTATTCTTATTTTGAACATATTTAAGTTAAAATTATACTGTATTACAAGTTTACAATTGAGAATAATTTCACACATTACTAATTTGTAATTTATTTTAATGCAGTAGAAGAAGTTGATACAAATACTTTAGATAGAATCGTAGTCTACGAATCTTTAAATAGCGTTGGAGAATTTGGAGCTTTTGATGATGATGAGACACAACCTCCTTCAAAAATACAATTTTAATTTTTTTTGTTATTTTAATGTTTATATTAGACTCATATTTATTTATTATTAATTTATTATATAATAATAGACATTGGTGTATTTTTATTTCAATAAAATATTTTATTTTTACTTATTCTGATAAGTTTTACCTGTTATTTATTATATATCAGTTTTATAGTGATTCACTACCGGTTGAACATCTAAACCTTAAACCTTTCCTTCGACCTATTCGATGTTCGATCCGGTTTTTAAAACATTAGTTTTTATAATTTAATTCATGAGATCAACTACTTTCTTCATAAAAGAAGAAACATAACATATGCTAGTATTGTCACTCAATCAATATATCGTTATGGGGAAACTATAACTAAGAACAATTTAGGAATAATATTTAAATATAATTTGAATCTTATAATTATGATCATATCATAATTTTGATATCACCATGAATAGTCCATAATTTTATATTTAGTATTAAGTATTAAATATAATAAATTATATAAAAATAAAAAATATTTTATTGAGTAAATAGATAATATCATATATAAACTATAATCAACTAACCAGTTATAAAGATATAAACTAACAATTTGTAAACCATATTATTGCAACCTTAGAACTCCTTAATATATCTTATTCTTATGATTAATTACTTCATACCAACATATACATTAAAGATGCCTTCATCATAGAAAAAAAATAAGTAGTTTGTGAGCAAAGCTTTGCGAACATAGATAAGGTATCTCTAGCAAACTTCACTCCTTTTCTCGCACATAAGTAGCCACCAATAATAGGTGACTTCATCATTTTTCTACTTTGACATCCTCTTTTCAACAACTATCTTGCCTCTAGTGCTAGATCAATATGAATTTGACTTAACAATAGAGCTTCTTATATGCACAACGTTCATAAAGTCACAATTATGGAATGATTCCATTTTGTTTAAATGTGTGATATAAGTTGCATTGTGCAAGACCCAGAATTTTTTGTTTGTGTGTGTGTTTCTTAATTTTGTATAATTTATTTTAGTTTATGATTGAAATGCTATGTTTCATGGGATTTATTAGATTATTGAGTTTATATAATTGTTAGGATATTGTAAGATGTGATTAAATTGAATCCAAATACGAGAGTGTAATAAAAACCATATTAGTCTAATATGTTGTTAAAATTGAATAATATTTGGTGTTTTAAGCATAACTTTTATTGAAATAATTGAGTTAAGGTTATTTAAGAAGTAATAAAAATTTAACATGAATATCTACATTTTGTAAGAAAACATTAGCAGTTTTTGTCAAACTTAAATAGGATACTTTGATAAACGAGGGGTTTGAGTTCATTTTGATTTTGTTGTTATCATCAAATATTGTTTGATATTTTGATTATACCTTTTGATAGGAATATCATATTGCAATGATGCAAGAGTTTCCAAAGACAAAGAGAACCTTTTACAACTTTTAGAGGGTATCTAAAGTTGATATTAGCTAGCCAAATCTTTACTATTGGCTAGTCTATAATAACATGATTTTGCATAGAGTGAAGTCTGGCTAACCAAACAAAATGATAAACTAATTGAATATTTAGAAAATGAATTTTTAAAAGCACTTAAATCATTTTAAAAAAATTCAAAGAGAAAACTTTCAAAAATGCAAAGGAGAGACACAAGGCAATGAGAGGGATTACTTTTAAGGGAGGTACAACATTTTAAAGGTTTTCTTTTATAAAACTTTTAAGCATTACGAGGAATGCTTAGCATGTATTTGCTTCAAAAGGAGATTAAAGGTATTTTTTAAACAAAGGTTAGTAGTATATGTCAATTAGAGCTTTCTAGTTAATTGTTTGTTTGTTTATGCATATTTGATATTTATTTGGGTGGTAGTTCATAACTTATATATATAATGTTGCAATTTTAGGTAGATTGGTGGAATATCTTAAAGGGGTTTGGTAGAATTAGGTTTTCGTCAAATTGAGTGTGATTTGGATCTATAAAATTAAACAGGCAGGTGCCTTTATGAATTGGGACAACTATTTTGAAATTATGTTGGGGATAAATTTTTAGTTGGGTGTATTGAATAGTTGAATTTTGTTGTTTATGTGATTTGAGATCTTAAAAAGGTAATGGATGTATATATGTGTAAAGTGTAACAATGAGAATGGTGAGATAAAATTGTGTACTCTACTTTAGATGAATATTGTCATTTATAAGTAGACAATTTCTTTGTTTTAGTAGATTGTAAAATATTATTTTTATTAATGAATAGTTTAGGATTTAATTACGAGTAATTGATCTAATTCATTACGAGAGATGATTGACAAGAATTTTGGTATATTTTCTTATTTTGAATAGTTATATTTAAGCATGAAATGTTATATATATATTTTTATTTTGAATAGTTATATTTAAGCATGAAATGTTAATGAGATAACGACCATAAAACACAAAGTTGTATGATCGAAATGGTCTGCTTGACAAATTTTGCTGGTCAAACTAGAATCTTTAAATATATATATACCATTCTCTTTCACACTGTAATATCCAGTTGACATGCTCGAAAGACTTTGAATAGGTATTTGAAATGTGACATGTAGAAAAGTGAATAAATTAACAGAGTAAAAAGATTGAATATAAATAAGTTTGAAGGATATAAGGAGCATTGGGAATATATACTGCTAACCCGAAAGCCAAGCCGAAAGAAGTATAAACGGATGATACTAACTCGGGTTAATAGAACCATAAGATCAAAATATTAACATAGCAGGGAAGATGGTTTGAAGTATGAAATTTTAGTTTTTGCAAGTTGAGCATCCCAACAGAGTTTTCTTTCGGCTGTCCATGATAAGCTATAGAAACAATATTCTGATTTACTTAAGAAGGCAAAGATATGACCACACAAGGTCCAATTTTACCTATCAACGTTAAAGAGTACTGAAAGTTAGTTGATCAGATGAGAGAATATTAATGGGACGGACATGCTCTTCTCGCAAGTCTTTAGTCCTTGGACCACCACCAAACCAATCCCAGGATGATGCTATTTTATTATTATTTTAAATTGGAATTGAATTAATAAAGATGAATGAAGGTATAATAGAACGCAACCATATCACAAAGCAAGCAAATAATTGACTAGACAGCAAAGACTACTAAAGTTTACGGGCCATTTGGCTTTAGGTGCTGAAGTTAAGAGCAATGATGTGACATCTGATACTGATTCATAATGCGAATTGCTAAATGAAGGGAAAGCAAAAGTCTAAAACAGGTCCTACCCACGTAAAAAGTATAGGCAAAGCATAACATGACAATTATAGAATAATTACGCAGAAAAGGCCATAGTTTATGTATGTTTCTATCGGTTCGGCTGTATTTTTGGAAATATATTAGATGAGAGAGAAAATCGATAACTTGCAATGTGATTGTTAACGCGCATAACAACAACGACATCAATAATTCAATAAAATTCTCGTTGGTATGTAGAATTTGACGAGGTTCAATTAGGGACGATAATTGGGCCTAGACTAGAGTTAGGTTGATTAGGCGTAAGACTGAATTAGGACTAGGGCTACCGAAGCCAGACTAGAGCTGACACTTGACTTTTACGAGTCTAGGTCTTCCTTATAATATTATTATAATTTCTTATTTTGTTTGATGAATCTCAGCCATTTATTTATGTGTTTCTTGTGTGGATCCCTCATAAATGAACGCGGGATTCACATAAATGAATGGCTGAGATTCATAGGACATAATAAGACACTATAATATTAGATAGATGATCCCGTCCCGACTTTTACAAGCAAAAAGATGTATTTTTGTTAAAATTGACTTTGTTTTGAAGTTTTATTTTTTTTGTAAAAAAATTGTGCCAAGCTGAGTAGGACTTAGGATAGAATCGCCCAGACTGGCCTAGGTCCCAATAGCAGGGTCGAGCTAGGCTTGGACATAGGCGAGCTCAGGCCTGGCCTGACTCACTGCCATCTCTTAGTTCTGTAACTAGTAGAGAAACTATTTTCAAAAGATCAATTCTTCTTAAACCTATCTTTTTTTTTTCTCTTAGAGTCTATAAGTATAATCTTTTCACACATTCTCACTAAAGTATTAGAGTATCTCCTCTTAACATGTTCAAACTATCTAAGCACCCCAAATCCCCTGTCCAGGTTACCCTGGACAGAGTTGGTCCAGGGTAACCTAGACAGGGGATCAGATCCCCTATCTAAGCCTTGTCTCTTTTAATTTTTCAAAAATACTAGTCACTTCTATTCTATGTCCTACCATTACATCTATGACCTTATCTCTTACAATAAGGTTACACATTTAATAAAAGCATTCTCATCTCCGCTACTATTAGCTTATTACTGTCATCTGTTTGATTGACCAATACTCTATTTCATAAAAGCATGGCCGATCTAATCGTTAAACAATAAAATTTATCTTTCAGCTTGAATGGTATCTTTTTATTACATAAAGCTCCTTATACATTTCTCTATTTAAGCCATCATAATCTGATATGATGAACTTCATCTTACATACGTAAAATACTCTTTTTATTGTATAAAATTTGAATTATTATTTAAATAATACTAAAATAATCAAATAAAAATTGAATAATGGTTATTTTTATAAATTATTTTATTTGACATTTATTTTTATATAAAATGTATAAATGTTTATTTATTTGTGCTTTATGATATATATATTTAAAGAATAGAAGAGCATGATAAAAAAGAAAAGGAAAAGAACCAGCTTTTTGTGGGGCAGGCCATACGGACATTGAAGACAGCTGGTAACTGACGAGAACAAACATAAAAAGTGAGTAATATTAAATAAATTATAAACATAGGATATTTAGACACGCGCACACCCTATTTATTGATTTATTAATCCCCATTAAACAATACAGCAGACTTGGACTTTTCAAAGTCTGCTGCTGCTGCTCTCTCTCTCTCGCTAGCTTCTGGTTAACGGTTTGAAGTAGTCATTTTTATGCTCTGGTGAGTACCTGCATGTTTAGATTGCTTTTTTTGTGTGATGAAGTAGGGGAGTTTCAGCTTACACAGGTTTCTGTTCTTTTTAATCTTGTTTCATCGCGTGGGCATAGATTGATGTTGTTGTTTTTTCCTTTAAAATGCACTAGTTTGATTGGTGTGTCAGTTGGTAACCAGAAACATCAATTAGTTCGGTTGAATTATGCTCTGACAGAAGGTTTCTCTATGTTGAAGAGGACCTAACTAAACACTTTGTTTTAGTTTGAAGTCTTATGACTCCTGAGGGCTCGGTGTCTTAGAATTGGACAACACTTCACTCTCTATGCTGGTTTTGTCCATTATAAGATTTTAGGTTTCTGTTCTACAGATAGTTTGGTGATATGTTTTAGTTGGTTGCTTCAATATTGCAGGCTGCACTTGGTAACAGATGACTATGTTAGTCGTTAACTATATACATATCGGATAGGCTTTGAAGAATACCAGTAAGTACAAAATGCCAACTATTTTCCATCTAGTTTCCTTTTCTCTTTCTGATTGATTTTTGTAGTAATTCGTAATCTATCATGTGCGGCTTCATTTTGGCTTCCTTTCTTACCATTTGGCTTCAATACACGTTTTATAGACTTGTCTAGATTCCAGGGTGGTCCTCAGCTTTGTCATAGTGAGCTTGACTACTTCTTTATCTTGAGAAAATTAACAAATATCCCATATGAACAAACCCATTAATCTTTCAAGATCCTATTCTCTTTAGCTCCTCTTATAGGTGATTAGTATGCATCTTACCACTGTCTCTATCTACATTGAATTATCTATACCAGTAATGAGATGGCAGGGTAACATAGCAATTGAGCTAGCATTCCATGCTTTGTGTAATAAATTATTAATCCCACAACACTTGAATAAGACAATTATGCTTCATGTACCATACATCAGATATGCATTATTGATGCAGAATAATTGATGAGCATACCTTACTTTGTGTTCAAACATATCCTAATACTTGCATGAATGTAACCAAATAAGCTATACAACTAATATCAGTTAGAAACTTACCTGATAGTTCACAAAAGCACAGCTACAGTAATGCACTCAGGACATTTGTCTAGAATGTGTAACCTAACGTATTAATTTGACAGCAGGAGAATGCTATGAAAGAAAAGAGGTTCCCATGATTCCATCAGTAAATCGGTTATTTTTGGTAAACATGCTAAATGTTTTTACTAGCTATGAAGTAGCATTGGTTATAAATTACTATTATTATGCAATTAATGTGATTTTTGGGCTCCTGTCCGTTGACTTGATCTACAAGCACAATCGTTAAACTAGTGTTCTCTGCTGTGCAGTTATCTTTCCTTGATTATTCTGCTTTTTGTTAGCATTAACAGGTTGATTATGAATGATTATAGGATATTGCCAACTTTTGAACTTCATAACACCTCTTCTGCTTTTTTGTAGGCTTCTTCAAACTTATGAGGCTTTTTTTCACTTAAGAGTTTTTTAATGATTTAATATTTCTTTTGTTTCTATTTGAGGACATCAAAGTTATTTTTACATTTCTTCTCCTCCTAGGTTCTTATCTTTTCCTTGCTTCCATTTTTAATAAGAAATGGGTGGCAAGCACAAGGATGATGTACCAATGCTATCAGACATGCATCCATATTCAATGGATGAAAATGCAGATTCTCGATTTCAGGAATTCAGTTCCAGGAGTAAAAATGCATCACCTATTCCTATGAGTTCTGTGGAGTCTTCTGGAACTGAACAAAACCTTGTTGGCTACACTGGTCCATTGCGTAGTGAAAGAAGAACTCCATTGATTCAAATGAGTGGTCCATTGTTTATTAACCGTAAAGCTGAACATCCTTTTGGGCCCAACCATTTTTCTACTAAAATAATGAAACCAAAGGCAGAACGATTCCCTTCTTTTAGTGGATTGGAGATCAATGACAATCCTGTTAGTAAAAATGAACATCTACTGAAGTCTGGACCATTAGGAAAGTGTGATAATCCTTACTGCACAACATGCCCTTCAATTTACAGTACCCAAGAAAATGGTCCAAAACATTCAAGAGCTTTGAAGATATTTGACCCCAAGGTAAGCTAGTTGCTCCTTGTTAAATTTGATGTTATATTTTAGTGGGAGAATTCTACTTGTGGTCAATGGCATTTCAAAGAGCTGAAACTTTCTTGATTCTATTACTATAAAAATAACATTATTGACATATTTTTTCCCTGATTGTTGTCTTAGTTAATTGTCTAGAGCCATTTCTCTAATTACAACTTTCTGTTATTCTAGATGGCATTAATTTCTATTGGACTTTTTTTTGCCTTAAAAAGCACAACAAAGCACAGTTGAGTTTATATCAGTTAATCAAGTTTATTTGTGGTGGTACTAAATATGTTAATGAACACCATTGTATTTGTTTGCTTTCTAAGCTATATAAAAGCTCAATTATTCACTTCAAATCTCTTCTATTTTCACATAATTATGAAGATTGCAATATGATACATATATTTTACTTCTCGACTTTACTCCAAAGTCATACTGATACTCCCTTGCAGTTTCCTTTGTTGGGAAGGTAAAAGATGCTCTATGTTCTTGATTTAAGTTCTTAAAGGAACAAGTATCATGAGTATAAGTGAATAATATTTATCCATTAGGGCGGATTGCAATTGATAATATTTCATTTTCTACTTCTGTAGTTCTGTTTCATTTTCACTTTCTGTTTTCATGGTTTTTTTCTATCTCGACAGAGAAATTTTCTACTTCTGTTCTTAATTGTTCTAAGCATAATCATTGAGTTGGAGCATTATTAACATAGTCCTATCATGGGAGAATTACTCAAATCAATATGTTTTACAAATAGTTTGTCAGTTCCTGTGACGGTCTTAATGCATGATACATTCTTTTAAAATTTTGGCATTTACTTGCTTTCCAGTTTTAATTACATATAAATTGTTTGTTCTTTCTACTCTAATCATTGAATTCAGTAATATCAACCTGTTGAACATATAAATTCATAACATTCTAACATATGTGATCCTTGGACTTTAACTTCACTTTAAGTCATCATAGTATTATATCTTTGCCGTAATGAAACTATTTGTTCTTTTCCTTTTTCAGCTCCAAACTGTTATTTATGGGGATGCTAAAGGCTGGGCAAGGAGGATCATTTCTTATCTGAATCAACATATTCCCATTATGAATCCGCATGCTAAAGTTGTTAAGCAATGGAACAAGTTTTTTGTGATTTCTTGTTTGTTGGCAATTTTCATAGACCCCTTATTTTTCTTCATGCTGTCGGCGCAACAGGTAAGTTTTATTTCCATATGGTTGTATAAGCTCTAGTCCTGTCCTAAAAGTTTTCTCATACACCAAATTTTATAAACGAAAAGCTTTTGTAGTTTTGTAAAATTTCTTATTACAACCTTGGACTAGGCATATTTCATCTCATTTTCAAAGAATTGTTGAACTTTTATGATGCAAAAGAACTTTAATTCTATAAAATAAATAAAAGAGGAAAGATTAATCAATCACAAGTTTTAATTCTGTGGGATGAGGATTGAGAATTTGATTGATATCAAAGATAAATGCTGAAATTCATATTGTATTAAATTTGTGAGTTTTAGCTACTAGTTAATGATTCTTCTATTTGTCCTATATCATTTTCCCTTTCAAACTTCTCCCTATCAATTCTTTTTTTTTTCATTCTCTAGATACAATTGCAGAAAGAAAAACACGCCGAAAATCTTTTTCAATTTTATAGCCCTTTTATTACATGATTTTATTGGCTACAACATAATCTTCTATTTAGAGTTAGGGACATTATGATTACACCCCAAAGAATTGCACCCCATTCCATCATAGTACACAAAGTCACTATTAAATTTCCATGACGAGCTTAGTTTGGAATTGATCCCCAAACACACTAAATAATGCTACAAGTATTTGCATCTAGTTGGGACTTAAGGTGCTAAATCTTTCTCAAAATGGTTTAATTTTTCTAGGAAAATAATGCCTCTAGTATCTGCTTCTAATTAAGATTTAAGATGCCCAATTCTTTCTCAAATTAATTTAATTGATTCTAAGTTCTTTTTAAGTGAGCTCGTAAACAAGGAAATACACCATCTCTTAGAACCTTAAAAAATTGGGCTATAGGTTCTTTCTACAACATAAATCACTTTCATCATTCACCCCTTACTGATGTAGGATAGACCTCTACTTGTGCTGATACAGTAGTTGTAATTTCCCTCTGTTTGAACGCAGGAGAATAAGTGTATAGTCATCAGTTGGCCCATGACCACAACACTTATGGTTTTTAGGAGCATGACTGATCTTGTCTACTTACTAAACATATTTCTTCAGGTATACCGTCCTCTCTGCTCATATTATTGCTCTATTTTATTTGTTCAGTATCAAGGGCCTGTTAATAATATTTACAATTGTAGGTTCACCAATATTCCAATATAAGACATAGAAACTATTCCAACATAGGTTAACTAAATTTCTTGTATAAAATATATTATTACACATCACAATGAAGAATATGAACCAAAGTTATGAGGAGTAACTCTAATGAGAATTCATGTCGTACATTTAGTTCATCCTAGAATTGGAACTTTTGAACATGAACTGGAACCAATAGTACAAACCAAAAAGCAAGGGAATTGGATCTTGTTTATTGACTCCGGGAACACCAGGTAACTTGACAAGACTGACACTCCAAATTGGGTCTAGAATTATCTGATAGGCCAAAGGTGACTCAATTCTATATTAGAAGAAATAAAAAGAAGGCAGAGGAGTAAAAGAGCAGAGGGGTAGTCTTGGCTATTGGTTTTTCTATTTTCAGTTAGTTAGTTAGTAGTGCTGACAACCAATCATCAGGTTGTCAGCTAACAGAATCTGTTAGTAGCTATAGTATCCCAGAATAAATAACAACATAGGAATCAAGGGAGGGCATCGTGTAATGTCAATTGCGTGTGAGCCATAGTTTGGAGGTGTTGGACCTCGAAACCAGTTTACAATTGTATTTAAAAAAAAACAATCAATACCAAAACTCCATATTTCCTTACTTGGACTCTAGATCCTATCAATTGGTATCAGAGCAGTCGACCCTGAGTGATGGCTGCTAAGAAAGCTAATAATCGGATTGAAGGGATCGAGAAGGACTTGGAACTTCTTCGAGAAAAGAGGCGAAAAGATGGGGAGGAGATCCAGAAATCAATTAGCCATGCATACCAGGAGTTTCAGAGGCAACTAAATCGTTCCAACCAAGAGTGGCAGAGATAAATGACCGACTACAACTCAGAGTTCCAAAAGAGGGTGGAGAGTGCTAATCAGGAAATGGGGGAATGACTGAGGTCAGAAATTATAAGCATGATGATGTCGGTTCTGCGGATGTGGAAAAAAATGATGGTGTGGAAGGAACTGTAGAAAACCGACCCAAACCCAATCGAAGGAAACAGTTGGGAAAAGACCCGATCGAACCAGAAGAGCAATATGAGAGCAACGATCTGCGAAATGACTCCGACTACCGCGTCGACTCACCTTTGGGGTTCGTGCGCAGCTGTAACTTTCGGCGAGACTGTCGAACTAGAAGGATCGAGATGTCTGTTTTCGGGGCCGACGATCTTGACGGATGGATCTACTGGGTTGAACAGTTCTTTTCGGTGGGAAGATTCACAGAAGCGGAGAAGATGGAACTCATGGGGATGAGTATGGAAAAAGATACGTTGACCTGGTTTCGTTGGGTGGAGGGCCGTTGACCAATCGGGGATTGGCAGGAATGCAATAAGCTGGTGACACAGAAGATTCGTCCAGCTCACGAAGGAACGCAATGTCAACGTCTGTTAGCGGTGAAGCAGATCGGAACAGTGGCGGAATACACCAGTAAGTTTCTCGAATTAGCAGCTCCTCTTCCTGAACTACCCAATTTTGTGCTTGAGAGTACCTTCATAAATAGGTTGGTAGAAGATATCCAACTGGAAGTATAGATCCTTAAACCTAGGAATCTAGCTGAGATGATGGAGTTATCCTAGCAAGTGGAGGAGAAATTGAGATGGATGAGTGTATTCAAGTGGAACCGTGGGGGTGTAGGTACGAGGTGGGGAAACACGGGGAGAGTGGAAAATATAGGGGTGGGGAAAGGGAAGGATGAACCAAGAAACAATGGGGTTCGTCCCACTAATTATACCAGTCACAAAAACACAGAAGGGAGTAGGAATCAGAATGCGGGGGATTTAGAAGACTGACAGTGGGTGAGTTACAAGATAAGAAGGCTAAGGGACTCTGTTTTAGGTGTGACAAGAAATTCAGCCCAGGTCATTGGTGTAAGAAACTAGAGGTATAGGTTCTGGCTGCAATGGATGAAGAGAATGAACTAGAGGAGGAGATGGAAGGAGAGGTGGCAGAGGAGACCTTACAAACAGTAGAGTAGAGTTGGCTGCAGGTTCAGTGTTGAGGTTCACTTTTCCTAAAACTATGAAAGTGAAGGCGATCTTGGAAGGGAGAGAAGTGATGATACTTATAGATAGTGGAGCCTCACACAACTTCATTTCATGGGAATTGGTGAAATTACTAAACTATAAGTTAGAAGGAACTAAAAGGAATGTGATAGCTATGGGTAATGGGCTAAAGATTGAGGGGGAAGGGATCTGCAGGTGTGTAGTTTTGTCAGTGCAAGGTCTGGTGGTAACTGAGGAATATTTACCAATGGAGTTGGGCAGCTGTGATGTTACCCTGGGAATTAAATGGCTGCAAACTCTAGGCAAAGTGGTGAATGATTGGAGTAAGATGACAATGGAGATCAGACAGGGAGACCAGATCCTTACAATTATAGGAGACCCAACGCTCGCTAAAACACCGGTTAACTTGAAGAATTTGATGCATTAAGAAACACGGACACGATAAAATGGAGCCGTGTCCGCGTGTCGAACACGCATGTGTTTGACACGGACACCCACGAAGAGTGCATATATATGCTCCATATTTTTTGAGAGGGGCTTATAAAGTACAAAAT
>JAOQMR010000006.1:20941836-20957999 GCA_027563865.1 Erythroxylum pelleterianum | reverse complement strand
TGTTCTTGTTGGCCAGTCTCCAAGTGGTTTCATATTTGAGACAGCATGGGCTAATTTCTTCATAAATCTTCTCACCTTTGTGTTGGCTGGCCATGTTGTTGGTTCGTGCTGGTACCTTTTTGGCTTACAGGTGTGCAGAAGTCATTAACTCAATTGTTACTGTGCTTGTTGAACTCTCTCCTTCAACATTTTTGCCATCCTTGTAATAGATGACTATTTTTCTGTTATGATCTCTATTAATGCTGGGATTGAATTATTATTAGATCCATGAAAGTGAGAAAATACATTTTTCTTCATCTTCATACTTCCCCTTTAATTATTCCGTTCTTGTAACTCAAATATCCCAATTTTGTCAATCCATTTTACTGTCTGTTAGATTGTTGTCAATGCATTTTATTCTTAGGTTGGTATTTCTTCATTTTCTCTGTTTTGTTGAAGCATCATGTCCATGTTATATATTTTCTTTTTCTCAAGTATTTGCTCGGTATGTTTGTTGCAATTCTCCTGTTAATTGGAAAGTAGTGAAAAAAAAAACTCTACACATGAGGATTGCATAAAATGTTCATGTGAGTTCCTTCCTCACCTTCAATTTTTTTCTCGTAGCAGAGGGTTAATCAGTGTCTTCGAGATGTCTGCGGTAATTCTACTATGAGGGATATCTGTAAGAATTTCATAGATTGTGGACATGGTTATAATGCCACAGAAAATGATTCCACTGGAAAAAGGAAAGCTTGGAGACAAAATGAGAATGCTAGTGCTTGTTTTACAGTCGACGGCTTTTCATATGGAATCTATGAACCAGCTGTAGGCCTCACGTCCAAGCCCATCTTGACTAGATACATATACTCATTGTTTTGGGGATTTCAGGTAATCATAATTTACGCCATTTCTTTGTTTATAATGTATGTGAACTCTTTTTTTCTAGCAGGTGAAACATTATAGTATTTGATGGAAGTTTGCTGTTTAAGTTTGTTTCTATAAGAAAATGCTGTATGTTATACCACATTGCCGGAGTCATTCAGGATCATACCCACATCAATGTCCTTTAACAATAGAATTTTCATTGTAGTATAGATGGAACAATTTACTTCCACAATAAGGATGCATTTTTTCAACATTGTTTATTTCCTACCTAGTGGAGTATGTTGGTTGATGCCTAGTGAGCACTTTCAACTTACCCAAGTTTTACTTTCTGATTTAGATGCTTCTGTGTTAGAGTTTCAATCTCTGCCATATGCTTGATGCGAAAGATGCTTTTCTTTCCAACTTTTCATTCTAAAGAGAGGTGTTCATTAAATACACCTATATATGTTTTACGTCTTTCTCTTTTTATCTCTTGTTGAAACCAGCTTATATGTTCCATTTGTGTAGCAAATAAGTACTCTCGCAGGAAACCAACAACCAAGCTATTTTATATGGGAAGTCCTCTTCACTATGGCCGTCATTGGTCTAGGGTTGCTGCTTTTCGCTTTTCTCATAGGAAATATGCAGAACTTTCTCCAGGCTCTTGGTCGGAGGTAAAGTCAAAAACTTTGTTTCTCTTAATGCTTATGGACAGGCTACTTACTTGACATGTGAGACACCCAATTGGCTTAATTTGGGTTGTTGAAAATTCAGATTTATGTATCAGATTCTCCTTAATATTCTTTGTATTTATGTTATGAAGTCTTGGTTGGTAATATTATTGCTTCTCCATAAATCTTTGTCCAAAATGACTATTTAAAGAATATTTTTCATTCAATCTCAGGGCTTTCTAGTTAAGTTGCAAAATGAACACTTCAATTGCTCCACCATGTCTGAATGCTTGGCCTAAAGATTAGAAAAATGATTCAATAGCTGACATTTTTAGAATAAGGTTCCTCTAGCAATGTGCCTCGTGCATGGTTATTGCTTAAATTTGGTGGGAAAGCATTTTTCAGCTGTCCTATTACTACTGGAAGGACTATTACTGGATGAATAAATTGAGCTTGGTAACTCGTTAGTTTTAGTTTGTATCAGAATATACTGAATGATTTCCTACCCAATAGCTATTATAGATAGATTGCTCATAAGTACTGCTAAATTTTTCTGTAATCAAAGTGTATGAATCACCTTCTTTTGACATAAGAATCTATACTTCTTTACAGATTGAATGTAAATTTGGGAAAAACGTTGAACTCTGCTTCTACAACTAAAAACTTTGATATGCAACAAATTGAACCCAAGTTAAGACCATGTGGATTATGTTTATTTAAGGGAAAAAGCTTGAAAGCACACTTGAAATGTCCTGACTATAAAAGCTTGAAAGCACGCTTGAAATGTGCTGACTATCTTTATATGAATTTTATCACCACATTCTATACAGCCACAATTCTTAGACATATTTGGAGGGGAAATGTGATCTTACATCAGAAATATCTCTCTCTGTTTGACATGTAAAGTGCAGTTGTTGGAATTATTCAAGGATTCATCTTTGCTTACTCAAATAGTTTGTCTGGATCTGATGTTACAGCATTATCTTTTGCCAAAAACTGATGTAATTTGCATATTAGTTATGAGGCTATTACAAATGCATCTTGGAAGAAATTATATAGTCATATCATGTTCTGTTTCCTACACAATTGGACCAGAGTGCCTTCTCATGGATCAACCTTTTCTGAGTTATTTTTAATCAAATTCAAATAAAAAAGAAGGATCTTTTGACATTAGCCTTTCTTTTGTTCTCCTCTCAGGAGAATGGAAATGTCATTAAGGAGGCGGGATGTGGAGCAGTGGATGAGTCTTCGACGCTTGCCACCAGTACTTAGAAGGTGCACCATTTTATTTTCTCATGATGAGTTATGGAATATTTTTCCCCGTCTTTTATCATCTAATTAACTGGGATCCTTTTATTAATCATAAATTTATATTTAGTGACAATCTTAGGAAGACCATGTAGCTTGTGCTAGGAGTCCTTTGAAGTCCTAGGTGTCCAAACTTATTGGGCTGCTCTAATTTCAATACATAGTAAGTTGCTTAGATACAAATTCACAAACTTTATCACCTTCTCCATGAAAAAAATTCCTCCAAGAATTTATTGGGCCCATGTCAACTGCTTCTTATTTTGATGGATAGTACTTGATGCATAAGAAATTTTGGTTTCTCTATGCCTTTTTTCTGTTCCTATCTATGGATCATGTGTAGCCCTTGAAGTATGTGACACTAATGTTTTGGCATGGAACTTATGGAAATTGTTTTACTTAACCAACAAGGATTATCTGCCTACAGTTTCCAAAATTTTGCTCTTGCTAATACAAGTTCCTGATCCATTCTCTGTGAGTTAACTTGTGAAAGTAAGCAGAAAGTACCCAAAAAATCGATCATCGTAGTTGCACATTTTGGAAATATAATTGTTTACTTGTAGAGGGGATAAGGTTGGATCTGAACCACATCTCAAGGGTACCTATGAAAGAATGTTATGAGATGGTGTAGAAAAGCAACAGAGACAACCTAATGCATTCTGAGAACTAAAGGATCAACTATCTACTTATATTAGTAGGGCAATTCAAACAATAAATGATATCCAATATATGATACGTAAGAAACATTCATATGTAGATAACATAACAACAATAGATCTCTAAGGAATACTACTAAGAAAATATTGAAGGAATTAAAAAAGTTATTAATTGCTTCTCCTTTTGTGAAATTCTTAGTTGCTCACATCTCACGGTCAATCAATATTTCTACCACCTATGAGATTTTGAAACCATAAACTGCCAGTTTCTGAATCATCGTATTGTTGCTGCAATATAGTAAGAGGTGTTTTAGATACTTACTTTGTATGCATTAATGGTGGACATCGTATTATACATGGTCTTAAGTAATTGACACCTCTCTCATGTATCTCACAAGGATATATGTAATTTAGTAGAAGAAATGTGCGTCATCACAAAAGCTTCCATAAATTTTGTACTGGGTTATAGTTGTTTGCTTCATGATCAATCAATGCTGTTATGTAGGAAAGTGATTGAAGCTGAACGGTATACTTGGGCTGCAACAAGAGGAGTAAATGAGGAGCAACTGTTGGAGAATCTACCTGAGGATTTGCGAAGGGAAATAAAAAGACACCTTTTCAAATTCGTGAAGAAAGTGAGTTTGTTAGTATAGTTGGTAGCATAACAGAGTATTGTCTTTCATCTATAACACAACTTTAATTTGCACGGTGCACAGTGCACAATTCCAATCTTTTGAAATGATGACTTACGAAGTCGAAATTCATTTTGGCATCTAAGCACGTGCAAGAAAATTCTATTGGGTATTTAGTTATCTAATGTTTGTACATCGTGTACTTTTTACCCTCCAAGCATTAGTCTGGCACAATTAGAGAAAAGAAAAAGTGAATGTGGAAAGCTGATTCAAAACTGGAAAGATATTCTTGATGCTGGATGGGGTTGTCCTGAAACAATATAGGTACGGGCCTCCATGTTACTGGGTCATGTGGCAATCCTTAAATTTTTGTTGAGGTAGCCCTTCAGCTTATTACAGGAAAGAAAAAGAGGTACTTGAGCTTACTGCAATGTCAAGTTGATAGCTGGACTTTGTCATTCTATAAGTCAGTTATGCCCGTGGCTCCAATTTGTTTCCTTTCTTCTTGGTGATTTAGTCGAGTGATGGCTTTAGAAATTGATGCAACGGCAGTATTAAACTTAACAGGGGCCCTGGAGTGATATAATGTTTCAATCCCCGTGTAATGATTTCATAATAAACTCTGGATCAAGTTATGCATTTTGTGAATACTCAATTCATACTTCTGTAGGTTTGGATATTTGCCCTGATGGGTGATCAAGTTGTAGATGCCATTTGTGAGAGGATACGACCAGTAAGATACATTGAAGGAGGTGAAATTTTATATGACGGAGGTCCAGTTGAGAAGATGGTTTTTATTGTGCGTGGAAAATTGCAAAGTATTGACCATGACGGAACTGTATCTCCTTTATTTGAAGGGAGTTGTTGCGGCGAGGAACTTCTCACTTGGTGCCTTGAAAAGTATCCTGCATCCAAAGGTCTATTATTATTTCCTGAATCAAAACTTTCTTCTCTCCATTTCATAAAACAAGTGTTCACAAGAACTTTAATTATTCTCCAATGAAACTAAAATGGTAGTTTTAATGGCTTGCCATAGGAAGCCTTGGTACTATTAATTCTTGTTACCATTGCAGGTTCAAAGAAAACTCTCCGATTGCTTAGCAGTAGAACTGTAAGATGCTTAACGAATATTGAAGCTTTTTCACTTCGAGCAGATGACCTTGAAGAAGTCACTGGCCTTTTTGCTAGAAACTTGCGAGAGCCACACATTCAAGGAGCCATAAGGTTAGATATATGCCAAATTCCACATCTTGCATACTGATATTTACTATCATGTTACATCCACAAGTTTGCATTGCAATGAAGGAGAACATTCTTCAGACCATCTATGGTGTGAGAAAAGCCTACAGATGTAGATATATCATGGAGTTTAGTTTCCTATCAACAATATTCAATCATAGAGAAGGACTAAAATAATTATTCTATCTGGCTTCAAACCAATATGTAAGCATATGCTGTGCTCCCCTGAATCTTTAATCTCTACATTTGATGGATGAGTGAACTTGAAATCCATATTTCTTTTCTAGCCACACCACCTCGTGATTTTAAGGATGAGGACATTTATTTATCTTCTATTAGCTGTCACCGTTTGTTGCATTAGAAACAAAATATATGCGACTGTTCATATTTGACAGGCATAAACTACTTGTACGTTTTGTAGCTTTTGGCATGTCCTTAGGGCACTTCATATAAAGAACGTTATAGTACATCATCTATTTCTTTTTCTAACTTTCCACATAAATTGTAATATGATGTTCATGAGATCAAGTACAATTTATCATTTCCCAAGCGACGGGATTGCCACACATTGCTTTAATGTAATTCTCATTTTACCGTATTATCTATTGCATGGTATCTTTAATTTCACTGTATTATATCCGATGTCACCAAACTCCACATCAGTTGTTTTACCAAACTCCACATCAGTTGTTTTGCTTTAGAGGTTTTCTAAGCAAAAGCACTTTTGCTACCTTAGAGGTTTTCTAAGCAGAGGCACTTTTGCTCCATTAACAGGTATCAATCTCCCCACTGGAGAACTATTGCGGCTACACGAATTCAGATAGCATGGAGATACAGGAAGAATCGTCAGAAGTGGGTCAACAGTCGTCAATCAAGTCGCTGTTCAGACTAAACGGTTCATGTTTTATACGATATTTTAGTACTTCCATATCAAGTTTTCATGTAAATACTGTGTAATAAATATCTGAGAAACTTCGTATCACTTGGTCAAACTTTCAGTCAGATCACTTGGTGAAACTGGCAGTCAAACTCCTGTTAGGCATATAATCAATTGTATTATCAACCATTCAAGAAGTTATTTATTTATTTATATTCATGTCTCTTCCTACAGACAACATAACATATATATTTGTATGTATGTACTCACAAATTTTTAGAGGTACTTAAGTTTCACTTCACAGTTCATCTGCGGATCAATCAAATGCGAGGAAATTGTATTTAATAGAAGATCATATTCAATTAGATATGAATTCACAATTCATTCAAATATTAGATAAAATTTCTTTTATTTGCATATTTTTATTTTGTTAAGGTTGACAAATATATATATATACTAAGCTGAAAGTGCAATGCTTCATCTTTTTGAAGTAGAAACGCCTTCATGTTTTCTGCATCCTATTTACGCATTGTAATGGAAGCTTTAATCTAATATTGCGCCTCTATTTTTCCTTCATTTTGTACATAAAAAATGTAATCGTAATTTTGATTTCTTAGTAATTACGTCACATTCTTCGTTCAGACCAGCTTATTAATCTATTTATTGATACCAATTTTTTGCACTTTAAAGAACCGTTTTAGTTTAATCAAGGATAAGATCTACCAAAGTATGGTGGTATTGAAATTATAAAAAATGCTTATTCTATAAAATTAATTTAGGTTTTTAAGTTAATTGATTAGCAAAATATGTATGTTTGCTAGTATTTTATTATTTTCATATATTTTTTAAATAAAGACCATCATTTAATTTGCAATAATTAATCAATATTAAATTTTAATAATAAAATAAAAATAAAAATTATATTTTGTAAATTATTGACCACTTATGAAGTTTATAATTAATGTTGTATCATATAACATTTTATTTCATTGAACATCATTATGTCATTAAGCAAGAATAAATTTCAATATCATTCGTAATGGCAAGACTACGAATGACCTTTAGAATTTTCTTCCTTCTCTCTCAGTTCAAAGTCTTTCTCTTCTTCGTCTTGTTCTAGTGTTTTAGCCTCTTTGGTCATTCTTCTAATTGCCAATATACCAGAAGAATACTCGTTTAAAATTCATAATATACCAGAAGAATACTCGTTTACCAGTGGCTTGAGCCATATCTTGCTAGTTATTAGGAATCCTGTATATATGAACGAGAACATTGCTACTAGAAGAGTAGAGTATGCAAGGATACGTGTGATGGTCGAAATGACAAAGGATTTACTAGATATCGTCCCTATTTACAGGCTTGGAGAAGACTTGTCCTTGGTAGAGTATTCAATCAGAGTCTCTTGGAAATCTACAATGGCTTGACAAGGTGAAGTGTGGAAGCCTGCAGGTAAAAGATTCGTTTGAGGAGACTATATAGAATTGATGAGAGATGATAACTTATCAAAGGAGAAGAGCAACAGTGCAGATGCTATATCGTCTCTATCTCCCTCTAATCCTAGTCCTTCTTATCTGGCTAATGCAATACAAACACAAGAGGATAAGTCAAAATCCCAAGTGTTAGCTTTTAAGTCTTAAGACTAGTAGAAATGCAAACATTCTTGTAGCCAATTCAAAATAGTTAACTATAGCCACCAATACCTGTCAGGAAGGTATTAGCTTCGGTATTCCTTCATTCAATTTTGCTAACTTCTTCTGAGACTAGTTCAATTACTTTCCTTGAAGATCATGATTCCTTTCATTTTGAATTTGCTTTATCAACTCAGATTCAAATTAAGACTCTCTCTCCAACGTATACCTTCTTTCTTGTGAGCAAGAGGAGACCCGTAGGAAGAATAAGGGGTTGAAGGGTAAATCTAAACCCTAATGTCTTTTGTCTGTTGGAATATTAAGGGCATTAATTGCTCCAAAAAAAAGGCCCTTAGAGACTTTATCTATGAAATAAAATAAATTTTTATTGGTGTTTAGAGTTAAAAGTCAATGCTAACAAGTATAAGAACTTTAAGTATTGCAGGGAAGAATTGGATCTTAGTTTACAACCATCATCTTGATATAATTATTTTAGCTTTTGATATAGATCTTTGTGGTTCTTACTATGGATCATTTGATGCCTTTGACTATTTTCTTGCTATAAAGGAAGGTTGGAATTTATATTTCTCTACTTTATGGCTCAAATCAAGCTTTTTTAGAGAAGATCTTTATCAAACAAGCTAAGAAACATGCATTCCACCTTAACTGGTCTTTGGTTTGTTTTAACAACATTATCCACAATTTAGAAGCATCTGGTAATGTCAACTTAAACAATTATAATGGTGGATTGGAAGACTATGTCATATATATAGAGGTTACAATTTGAGATGTGAAGGATACTTCTACACTTTGAGCAATAAACAACAAGGCATGTAAAACATAAGCAAAAAGTTAAATAAAGCTTTGGTCAATAAAGAATAGTTATGTCTTGCCCTCAAGTTTAGTTTCATTTGGTAAGCCAAGATTCTTATATAGCAGTCTAATTATGATCCATAATTTGTTCCCTCCTCTAGCCAAAAAAGGCCCTTTTTGTTTTATCAATTTTGTTACAAAAGTGGGTTGGCTTTGAAGAAGCAATTATAAAAGGAATTTTCTCATATTTTAGTGGCTTCAAACCTTTTATAAGTATGAGGAAGCTAGATATGATAAAGAGGGAACTCAAGCTTGTCAATCTTAATAGATTCATTGACACCCAAAAGAATATGGATGAGATGCAAGCTCTCCTTCTTGGAATTCAAGAATAAACTAATAGTAACCTTGATGATGTTAAACTTCTTACGAAGGAAAAAGAAGCTCTTTTAACTCTATCTTAAAATAGGTCCATAACTCTATCTTAAAATAGAGAGTAAGGGTTTTATGTCCAAAGAAAGGAGACAAAAATATACAATTTTCATAGATCCATTAAAGCTAGGAAGAATTCCTATAGAATCCCTTTACTAATAAAGCAAGATGGTGGAATAACTAATTATCAAGATAAGATTAGTGATAAAGTTTAAATTTCTTTAAGAATACCCTAAGGTCACAAGCAGTGTATTCATCCTCTCTGCATTTACTTAAATGCTTTATTAACCATCATTTCATTGAGAATGAGTTACATAATCTAAACAAACCTATAACTAGTGATGAAGTAGAAGGAGTTTTATTTTAGTTGAATTATGGTAAATGACTTATAATTGATGAGCTCAATGTATTATTCTTCTAGAAAGATTGGCCATAGAATAAGGATATAGTCATAGATGTAATCCTTGAATCTTTTGTCAAAGCAAAAATGCCAAATGAGATTAACATAACACTCATCACCTTTATCCCCAAAATTCTCGATCCTTCCTTTATCTTAGATTATAAACCAATATCATGTTGTAACATCTTGCAAAAAATTATGTCTAAATCCTATCTATAAAGAAAGTTAGTGATAGGTAGCCTTATAAATATAGCTCAACGTGCCATTGTCCATAACAAGTTAATTGGCAATAATATTCTATTAGCCCAAAAAATATTTAGATCTTATAGGAGGAAGAATGTCCCTTCTTCCCCCAAAAATTATGTACAGAAATTAACCTTTATAAGGGTTTTAACTCTATTAGATGGTGATTTATCTCTCACATATTGGAGGCTTTTGTATTTTTAAAAGTGTTCATAAAAAGGATCTCTCAAAGTGTTATATGTACTTATATTGGAGTGTTAGTTAATGAAGCTCCTATAAGACTATTTTGTAGTGGTAAGGAGTTGATACAAGGAGATCCATTCTTTTAATACATTTTTATCTTGTGAATGCAATTCCTTTAAGACTAACCTCCTTCAACATTAGCAATGACCTAGGCTTTGAATATTATAGTAGGTGTAAGACGTTGAAACTTTTTCAACTTAAGTTTTCTAAATGATTACCTACTCTTTTGTAAGGATAAGGATAAGTCTCTAAGCCTACTAATTTCGTCCCTCAATACATTAAAGAAAATTTCAAGGTTATCCCTCAACATGGACAAGGACCATTTAATAGTATCAACTAGTGGCAAGTACTTATTTAACTAGGTCTCCTTCATAACCAACTTTATTTACCTACTTAGGACTACCTATATTCACAAAGAGACTCTTATACAAAGAGTGTCTCCCCTTGATGGAGAAGACATAAAAGAGGATCTTCAATTGGTATATCAAAACTCTCTTATTTGCTATTGATTGACTCGATTTAGGTAGTCAATATTGAATTAACCACAAGTGTACGATGTAGTTGTAGCTAGCACAGGTAAGTATGGGTCCAACCCCGTAAAAATAATGAGTACTAGTAATTACCGTTATCCTATTATCTAGTTTGTGATTTGATATTATCTAGTTTGTGATTTGAGTGTTGGTTTTTAATTAAAAATAATACTTAAGCATATAAAATAAAGTAGGAAATAATAATGACCAGAAAACAAAAAAATCTCTTAGAAAACAATCAATATCAAGAATTAGTGTCTAGCTAATGAATCTCCTTAAAACCTTTAAATAATTAACCTTTTATTATGCAATTTTTTCTAACTATTAAATCGTAGAAATTCCTATTATATGATAATAACTCACTTAAGACTACTAAGCAACTAAACTTAGTTTTATTAACTGAAATTATTCAGGTTAAATATTCTATGATTGCTTTATCAATTTGTGAATTCTACTATTAGGTTTGACCTTAATCTAGAGGATTTATGCCGACTTATCTCTAGGTATACAATTAACTGATTTCAATAATAGTAGATTTATTTATACACAAGATTTCTCAATCTTTATGCTATGAAATCAAATTATGTACTAATATTTTCGATCTATTAGAACATATATAAAACATATAATTGAATCACAATAAATCAATCAAAACAATTGAAATTAAATAAAAGAATCAAAACATATTTTAACACAGACTAAGGTTCATCACACCTAGACACTAAAGATGTTTAGTTACCATGATAGAAAAAAATCAAACATAAACAGGAAGGAAAACGAATAGACAACAAAGAGTTCATAATTCTAAATCTCTTTTCTTTTATATCAAATGTTCTTCCAAGATGGAGGTTTGATGTTATCATCCATTGGATATGTTGATGATTTCTTGCATTTTCCACGTCTTTGGATCAATATCAAGTCTTCTAAATGTTCTCCAAGTTTGGAATTGCCTCTATAAGTCTGCTCTTCCATTTTGCCTTTGCTCACATCTTTTTATAATAATTTTTAGGATTTCTGAGAGATACACTGATACTCGGCCATGTATTGGACTGTGTATATCTCAAAATCTCAAGAATTCTCGATTCTGCACGGGCAAAGAGATGTATACGGTCATAGACATGGCCGTTTATCCCTTATTTTCTTCAAATCTTGATTTTATGGTGCATTTCATTCGAATTCTTCTCTTTTTAGACCATAAAGGCAATTATAACCTATAAATACACTTAGAGCAAATTAACCAAATATACAATAAAATTCTAAAATGTCAAGAAAAATACGTCAAATATGTGTGTATAAATATGGTCAAATATGCATCAATCAAACATCCCACACTTAAACTTTTGCTTATCCTCAAGTAAACCATAATCAAAATTATAAATCTTACGACATCCGTCCTTCATTAATTTTGATTTGTCAACTCATACTATAAATCATCATATCATATTGAATAAAATTAACATATAATTACATTCAAGTTATCCTAAAATTAACTTCCTAAGTCAATATTAGTAGTAATTATATCAATAATTGCATTGAAATCAAAAGCATAAACCTTTACACCCTCACCAAGATTTCACTCAATGCACTCCAGTGTTTAAGGTGAAAAGTATCAAACTTTCAAATCAATAAATAGTAGAACTCTCACTATAGGCTTGCAATATTATCACATCTCCACCACTTATGTAAACTAGAAGCAAAAATCAAAAGATCTTTATACAAGTTGTATGGGACTTAAGTATGGTATGGTTGGGATAATAAAGAGGGTTGAATTAAAAGAAATTTACTAAAGAGAAGTTACAAGAAACTTGTTTACAAATACACAGGTCCTTGTATTGCAACTCTATTGGTACTGTATACTTATTCACAATTTTTTTTATATTAATCAATCAAAACATAAGTTTGAGCATTTAGTATCATAATTAAAAATATAATGGACCTTTCAAGATTTTCAAATTTCAAACAAGCACGTAATGTAAATAACCTTTAAGTTACAAAATAATAAAAAGGTTTCAAAGAAAAAGGGATAAAGGTTAGTAATTGATTATAATCAATGAATCAATGAAAAAAGCTAAGACTTAACTTGATTATTCCTAATGGATAAAATAAGGTAAGGTAATTATCAAAGGAATAGCCTAAATCAAATTATTAAATCTAAGTGCCTTTATCACTTCAATGCTTCTAATTTAACAAATGTTGTCTTAATATGCATGATAAAACAAATTCTAGAATCATCTCACTATGCATGATAAAACATATGAAAGAAATAAAAAGATCTTAATTTTTTTTGAGATTTTGCTATTTGGCTCAAAAGCTCATGAAAAAGATAGGTATATATGTGTAAATAATATGCAATTTTCATTCAACTCAACTATCTCAATGATTAATAAAAATATGACTTATAAAAGCAATTTTATTATAATTCTTATCCGTTTGCATACTAATTCAAATCAATATTAAATAATGAAATATGAAATTGATGGACAAATTTTAATTAAGTTAAGATATCAGTTCGTAAAATTTTATAACCAAGATTATAATAAGCTTAAGAAATCATCACAAATCGTTAACCCCTCCCCTAAACTTAAAGTTGTACATTGTCCTCAATAAACACAATATAAGTATATATAATAAGTGAGAAGGTTTAGTTGTACTTTCCTGAATAAGGCGATTTTCTGAATTCTAATCCATCCAATATGAGATTACATCCTTGAAAAATATAAACGAAAAAAAGGGATAAAAGGAAAAAAAAAGAAAAAACAATAACACAAATAAAAATTAAGAAATAAAATTTGAAAATAACATAACGAAAGTAAATCCTAATTCTTGGGTTGTCTCCCAAGTAGTGCTTTTTTAATGTCGTTAGCTTAATGTAGCCTTTATGCTCAAGGTGGCTTATATAAATTGTGTTGTTGTAGCCTTACTGTAGGTTCCATTACCTGCAGGTGGGTTACCTTCTGCCACTTGGCACCACCTTTCTCTTTCGGTTTGTTCCCTTGAAATTGCAATGGTTCTGGTGGATCCTTGAATGTAAAGTCCTACAAAATACCTTAACACGACTCGTTAGCCTTAATAGCATATAGAAATTCAAGAGAATTATTGTTAGACTCTAAATATAACCTCTTCATCCCTAACCCTTAAAGTTAACTTGCTTTGGTCAATATCTATAATTGACTTGGCAGTTGCTAGGAATGGTCGTTCAAAGACTAAAGATATTTTTGTATTGTTAGATCCTATTTTCGAAACCCAACTCTTGCAAAATATCATAATACTTGAGCATATTCTTATGAAATCTCCTTAACCATTTTACTAGGGAGTCAAAATAACATACACAATTGAAACTATTTCAATCTCTCATTTCATTACTCAAGCAACAGAGTTTGAAAAAAAACTTTATTTACATCTCAAAAGCCACATTATTAGGTTATTAAAAAAATACAAAATAGCAAATGAAGCAATTCCCTTAGGCTCTCGATCATTTGATCTCTTAGCTATCACCTGAAGATGGGACAGGAAGGGGGTGAGCTTGAAAGCTCATAGGTTATAATTTATAACAGAAAAGTAAGTAGCATTTTTGAAACCATTTTACTTGTCATAGAAAATATCTTATTGAATCATAAAATACTTGTTTTTCAAAATTCTTGTCGTATAGACAAATTCACAACTGCAAGACATAAATTCATCAGACTTGTTCAAACATATTATAAGTGCATAAGCACATCAGGGTGGTTTGGGTTAGTCCATAAACATGACGCACTACACATTTCCACATAAGGGTCCTATGTATTCGTAATTCTTGAAGGAGTCCTTGAAGGAGCTCTGTGCCACTAGCGGGCAGGCAGGAGAAGCCAATAACTTGGGTCAACGTGCACGTGACAATTCTTGAGGGACTACCCCAAACCCACATAACACATATATCTCAAACTCTTGTAAACTTATTGCCCAAAATGACACTTTTCTTGAAAACTTGTTTTTTTTAATATATTTGCTATAACTTGAAAAATCATTTTCGAAAACTTAATTTCATAAACATGCATCTTTTCAAAAGAATCATTTGTAAAGACTTTTCATCAATCATCACACAATTCATGAAGAAAACATATAGCAGATTTCACAAATCATTCATAAATAATAGATGCAACACTTATGATGCAATTGAAATCAATGATTTTCTTTGATTTAAAGAAAACAGTAGTGGCTTATTGATTCTATTATAAACATGTACCCACCTTGATTTCCTTGCTTAAAGACTTGACTTGCTCAAAATGCCTCTTCTCTTTGCAAACAACCTGAGGTATCAAAGGTTCTTTCCTGCTGTATCTTTAATGTGTAGTCTGTGAGATGATCTAACTGAAATAGGCCTCTATAACTCCCCTTGGTTCTTTACCAAATGAAGAAATCTTTGCTCAATTGGAAGCTCTTCTCTTCCTCTACCTTTTCTCTTCTTGAATAATCGCAAAATCTCTCTTGAAGGCTAAGGAAAACCCTACCTTGTTTTCTCTTCTTTCTCTCTTTCATTCTTTTTCTTGTTTCTCTCACTTTTCTCTTTTTTCATCCACACATTTTGCTTCTTCTCCCCCTCCTTTAATTCACGTTCTCTCCTTCCCTTAAATATAAGTTCACAATTTCTTCTTCCTTTTATGCCCTTAATGAGTCAAAAAAAAACCCTCATTTGCCCTTCCATTTATGCCTGATGTCTTTTGTGCTTAAGTGTCTTACTAAAAATATCCTTGAACATTCTTACATAACACTTTCTTCTAGAAAAATTTTCTCCATTGTCTTAAGCTTCTAATGACACCAAAATCATTCAATTTGGTTCAGAAATTCGGAAGTTGTAATCCAAACATTTCAGACTATTGTTAGACTGAAACAGTATACTATACCCAACTTTCATCCAGAAATTGAAAATCTTAGAGACTGAATTACAATTCAATTTCTTCAAATAATTTGTAACTCTATGTCTCTAGTTTACCACAAGTTAGAAATCATCTCATTTGGAGCTCTACAGATCAAGATATCATCAAAATACTGAAGTATGTTTAGTAGAATAACACCAGTTCATATTATTTAAGAGCACACTCACTGTACCTGTCCCACATTTTTCACTCAATCTTTCTAAATTAATTTCAGATGACTATGATTTTAGTTGAAGATGTAGAGCAATGTCTTACGAGTCCAATGATTTAAGAATCAAGTCATTTGGGTGTGTAGAGAATAAGTTATAGCCAAAGAATCAAATCTGGTTTTGTCCTCAATCATATTGAACCTGTCTTGGGACAATTGGCATAACTGTCATTAAGGATATCAGATTAAGAACATCTTAGGACTATTTCAAATAGGAATTTGAGATCTAAAACTTTGAGAAGACCTCAAAGACAGATTCTATCTTTTGAAGGGTAAAAAATGGAGCAGAAGATAGGTACAGACGAAACCAAATGAAAAAAACAGACTAATATAAAAAGACAAATGAATGGGAAAATTGTCATAACTTTCCCTACAGATATCGGATTTGTGTGTTCTTCATACGTTTAGAAACATGACTTCAAGATATAAAACTTTCATGAAGACTTCAAAGACATATTTTGTTGGATCCCGTTTTCAGAATCCAACTCATAACAAATGGATCATAGCTTAACTAATATCGCTTCATTTTTTTT
>JAOQMR010000006.1:20882636-20896005 GCA_027563865.1 Erythroxylum pelleterianum | reverse complement strand
CTATTTTATAAATTTAAAAAATATCCCGAAACGGTACCCGGTACCGACCGGTACCGGTACAGTTCCGTTCCAGAGCCCAATCCGGTACCGAGGCCGGTACGAAATTCATAACATTGCCCACAATCATAAATTTTAGTAATCAAATAAATGTTAAAATTTTATTAAAAAATATTTTCTATCTGTCACGTGGAAGTAGGTAATTATTAATCAACTGCAGAAGTGCAGATCCACCGAAAGTAGTGTCCTCAAGGAAATGGTGTTAGTTTAAGGAACGGATGAAGGTTTTTTTTTTTCCTTACAGGGTGCGTAAAAGGATTCTAATTATGAGAATTACTTTTAAATCATTCCCATTTAGGCTACTCTCTACTCGATCCAGGTAGGTCTCTTACGAGAGGTAAAATTCTGACTCCAAATTTTAAACAGCAACATACATAAGAAAATTTTAAATTTACGACCTCACTTAAACCAGAAGAAACTTGTACTCAGTCACCTAATCCTTCGAGTTGGATGAAGCTTTTATTAACAATTCACATGCTAAACAAAACTGACAGGAAAAACAAAAAAGGTTGTCTTGTCTTGAGTAAGCTTGAAGAAAAACAATTAAAGAATTCCCAACAAACATGTCACAAGATCTGATCTCCCAAACCTCTCCTTTTGATTATGTATAGACTTGTTCCCAATCTTTAACTATTTCTCTACCAACAAAGTTGGAAGAACTAAAAGAAACCACTTGTCTGCAAAAAATGAAAAAGCTTCAACGACACTACACTATGTTCCTGTCCAGTTTAGTACTCGAAGCCCTTTAATCCAAATGTTATCCACTGCCACGACCAGTTTCAGATTCCACTTGAAAGGGTCTAAATCATTTTCATTCCATCCACCGTGTATGTACAAAGAAGCATTCTCGTTATCTTTAGCTTGAATCGTGTTAAAAGTACTCCATCCGGACAAGAACATACGAGGATCACACGTGCACGCCTTTCCAGACCATTAAAAGATGTTGGGAAGGATCATGGAAGTGCATTGGTGCTACTGGTTCAAACTCAATTTATACACTTAGCAAGTTAGCAGACCTTTTATAACAACAACTCTTCAGCTTGTACTTTGTTAACGCACGCTGATTGTAGAACAGCACTTGTTGAATACCTCGGTGGAGGCCTGTTGCTTGTCCTAGGTTTGTTCTTGTTTACCATATCAACGTGGACTGAGAATAACGACGAAACAGGTCTGTGGTCCGAGAATTTCGACTCTCCTCTAGCGTATGACATTTGCTTAAGACCTTCTCCTTTCCACAATATTCGGTCACACCTGCAAAAACATAGAATATTAATGGTCGGCTTGTCATCGTTTGGCCTTACTTTATTAAACATCGTTATATTTACTTTTCCTTGCCGACCAAACAGTATTTTAAATATGTTAAGCCAATACTTCTTACCAGGCAGGAGTCCGACGTTTGTCTTTAGACTTGGAGGTTTGAGCTACATAATGGTCTGAATCGATATGGTACTTGTAAGTTGGAGCAAAGTATATTCCACCTTCTTCCCAACCTTTGAATACTCGACCGGCTTTTTGTTCTATTCTTAACTAAATCGAAGAACACATACATTTAGTTTCTTGTACAAACTTGAATCTTCAATCTAGTCATGTCTAAACTAGTTGTAACTAACCTGATCTTTCTCCAAAAGTGCTTCCCAATCATTCTTATTTAATAGCTCAACTGTCTCAGTACAGCCAGATGCCAGTCGATAGTTCAGGTCACCAAGCCATATAATCTTGCTGAATTTTGATTATGAAACAGAACAATAAGGTTAAGTTTAAGGAGGATAGTTCCAAGAACCTGGGAGAATGTAAACCAGAGTTAAAAAACAAGACTTACTCATGCTCTAATATGCTTCCAGGAGGAAGCAACCGTTTAGGACTTGTAGTACAAGAATGAGAGAACCTTGTTTTCCTTAATATTTCAGTAACGTCTGAATTTCTCCTAACCTCGTCTCCTTCTTTCTCACCAGAAGTCAAATGTGTGCAAACGAAACAAAACGTTGTCTGGTGCAGTGTCATACTAACAGAAACCGAACCCTGTTCGTGAAAATAAATGTAAGCAAAACCTTTGACCTAACGAACAGACGTAGCTGTGATTCTGTTAAATGCACGAAGGCGTTACGATCTATCTAACCTTGTTCCCAAGGTAACCCATAATGCCACGCCCAACACAAGAGACCTTCAGATTGCTAATATACTTGCAGAGATCAGCTCGAACCCACACGCAGAGAAATAATCCAACCATCTGCTTGCTTGCTGCTAGACGGAAACCACGTGGTTGAACTGGGCTGCTCGATGCATAACATGGGCTGAACGAGTCGTCCTCGCTTGAACTTGGACTCCAATTCAAGGATCCTTCAGAATCATCGCTCCCAAGGTCATCTTCCATTGATATCAAATCGGAGAAGCTGTGTCTTGGTTTTTCACAGGCTTGTTGATCATTTAATGCTTGTCGTATAAGTGACAGCCACATGGCGGCTGGTCCGTTGTCCTCCGCCCCGAGTACGTTGCCGGCGTTTAGAGGCACTATTTCTTGAAACCTAATCGATCCAGTTAAGAATTTAGATCCAACAACCGACGTAACGACACTAACAACAAGAATCTAACCAGTGTGTGGTTGTGTCTGAGAAAGTGACAGAGATATAAAAGAGTACCCAATAACGTAAATATCAGCAGGAGTTTTGGAGCTTAGCCAATCTTTCACGTTCAAGTCCTCATGGGGAGATTTGCCTCCGACATTCCATGTCCCCACGAACGTACTGCTCAGAGCAAAAATCTTGCGTTCATGTCGAAGAAAACAAAAGTAAACATGGTAACTTGTGTCGATGTTTATGTGTTCGTACCTGATGTCCAGAGGTTTCGTGTCAATTCGACTCGACGTTCTTAGTCCATTAGTGGCTACTGTATTGAAAAGACTGTTGAGTTAGATACGAATCACAACCATTGAAAAACCATCAGAACTGCAACTACACCTAAAGCCTAGCTAGAGTTTCCATTACCATTCAAGTCCTAGGCAAGTAAAACCATCTTTTCGACTACTCAGAGAAAGAACCCTACTTCTGGTAAAGTGATGTCGAATCAAAATTAATATAGCAATGAATTGGACGGTTCAGAGGTTCTAAAACAGTCAGAGGTTCAAAAACAGTCTTGGTACTAGGATGTAAACCGGAACGAATCATTACTGAAACTGCTGGTGTACAGTAACATTACCTGAACAATCTTCCGGTACGCAAACGTAATAATGCCTATCTGAACAACTCTTCCTTCTTCTCTCAGTTTCGTCTGGGTTGGATCAAAACAAGAAAAGAGGAACTGTAAATGAGTTCGAACCAATAAAAGTTTGATTACGAAGTTTCAGAAACAAAAAAGAGACAATTAATGGTTACCTTGCGTTGAGTAATCGGAATGAAACTCGTCTGCATCACTCCGTAGATTTAGCCATTTCCTGACAAGTAGTTTAGGCCATGCAGGCTCTATGATCTGATCAATCACACAAAATAGAGTTTTATCGGTTTCAAGTCCCAGAAAACTGACAAAACAGAGGACAGTCGAAATTTTATCTCTTGGGATGATGCTTGATTTCATACCTTGGAGGTCTTCTTCGTATATGTTCTCATTGCTCTGCTTTCTGATCACAGAAGACGACCAAAATCAGAACAAGTCATAATCTGGATCTGAACCAAATTGAAAGTCACTAACTACTGGATTATCCATTTAGATATTTCTGGAGATCCTTTAAACGAAAAATAAAAAAGGAAAAGTCTTGATGACTTGTCAAAGACCCAGTTGCGAGGAACTTCAAATAATACAGATTAGACAATGACTTTAGGCATAATCAAAGTGGTAATATTTCAATATATCATTTCTCGAAACAGAGGAACCTATGGTTTAGAAGATTAAACTAACATTTGAAAGGAAAATGGAGGTAAGTTGATAGGAAGAACGCTAAGGGGATCAGAATCTTCAACCAACCCAAAATAGAATCAATATTAAGATAATACGAAGATTCAGAAAACGTCAGGTTCCGCTGTTGGGCGATGATGGAGATTTTCTTGAACCGTGTTTGCGCACTTTACAGAGAGGTACAGAGTTAGATTATGAATCAAAAAGTTGCCTTTCATTTATAAGATCTCAAAAGTGATGAATAGAAAACGGAAGAAGCAAATGAAACTCATCTTCAGACCAAACCAGACTTAGAACATAAAAAAGAAGCAATGATCTTGATGATGGAAGAAGAAGTAAACAACAAGACATAAAACACAAGTAAGAAGAAAGAAACAGAGAAAACCATAAACTCATTCCCATGTATAAACTTCAAGACAGCCAGCGAAGAATCCAACATTAAACCAAGACCAGAAGAAGAAACCAGCCATAACAATAACATGAGACAGGTTCTTTCAAGGAGTCGCCACTTACAAGAACAAATGGAGGGCACAGGCCACACTTCAAGGAGAGGAATCACAATATGTGCTTGAGAGTTAAAAAGAACTCTTCCTTTATCTTCTCCACTTTCACAGAGACATCAATCAGGAGTTCGCTGAAATGTTGTACAGCGTGCTTCTTATTGGTTAGTTGGATTGGGAGCGAAATAGTTGAACTGAAAACTGGAGGCGTTCCTCGTATAAGCAAAAAGCGTAGGTTGGTTGGTTCTCAAATTTATAAGCAATCGATAGAGAGAGACGCAAGAGATGGAAGAGACCATGGGAGCTTAAAAAGGAATAGGCTATTACACATTTAATATTAGGTTAATAAGAAATTATTAACTTGGGGAACAATTTCTCAGAATTTCTTGTTATGGTCTTCAAAGTTATTGTTAATAGTGACTCATCAATCCAACTGACTACATTCAAAGCACTTGTGGTTTAAAATTTTTCCAAAATTTAATTTTTTATTTTATAATATTTGAATTTTTAAAAATTATTTTCTTAAATTTTAAATAAAAATAATAACGGTATAATTGTAACACCCAAATACCTCCCTTATAGTAATATTGTCCGAATAAATCCGAAGTTTCATTAAACCAATGTACCCGGAAAATGCCATGAATGCATGTCAAAATGTCAAAGAGACAGAACATAAATCAGACTAAATTTGCTTAATATGCTAACCCCTAATTTGGGACGTTACATTGGGAGTTTGCATTACTTAACTACTACGAGGCTAGATATCATGTATAATGTTAGGATAATTAGTAGATTTATGGAGAGTCCTTGTTAATCTCACTTGCAGTCTGCTAAGCGTATCTTGAGATACATTAAAGGTACACTTAGTGGTTGTATTTTGTGTTCCTGTAGTAATGATATAAAGCTTGTTGGATATACAAACAGTGATTGGCCAAGTAATGTTAAGACGAGGAAGAGTACTTCTAGTCTTATTTTTCATCTTGGCACTGGAGTGTTAAAAAGCAATAGGGGGTTGCTCTCTCTATTGCAGAAGCAGAGTATATTGTCGTAGCACGTTATGCTACTCAAGTAGTTTGGTTGCAAAGAATACTTAGTGAGTTGAAACATCAACAAATCAAGCCTACAAAGGGTTTTTGTGACAACAAGTTGGCAATTGCAATGACAAGGAATCCTGTGTTCCATAGTCGCATCAAGCATATTGACATCAAGTATCACTGCATTCGAGACCCGGTGAAAGACAATATTGTGGCCGAGTTCTGCTCATCTAAAGAGCAAGTTGCAAATATCTTAACAAAGTCATTGAAGGTATATGTGTTTTTGAAGCTCAAGAGGGTGCCTGACATGGTGAAGTTTGAAGACTTGGTTTAAAGGAGGCGGAATTAAACCAAGTTGGTTAGGTATCATTTATTTATTAGTTATATTTGTGTGAGTGTTTACATACAATTAAGCCTTCATTTAACCTAGGTATATAAAAGTTAAGTATGTACCTTACGGTAAGAAGAAGAAAAAAGGTCAAAACAAAAAATTATTTGGTGGTGTGTTCATGTAAGCCGAGTTACGGCTGTGATGGTCTTGGTTTGATAAATCACGTTAGATTTATGGGTATTTAAATTTACTTCATATAGTGATATATATATTAAACGATTAGCTTAGTACAAACAAGAATTTATTAATTTATACCTTATAGTTAATCAGCTGATTATAATTTTTGTGACAACTATGTAAAGACATTCTTTATCTTATAAATATTTATTTCATCAACTAATATATAAGATATATAATGTGATAACTATATATTGTAAATAAGATTATGATATGATTGAAATTTACATTGCATTTATATGTCATCCATAATTTATTCATAATTATTATTATATTAAAACAAAACAATAATAGAGTGTAACGATTAACATTGTTTTATGAAGTAACTGAACAATAACCAGGTAAAAATTTACAACTAATGAGAAGTAACAACTGGACAGTTTTTTGAAAATGAAACTCGTGTTTATAAAAGATGTGACTTGAAAAAATAACTAGTTTGGGTGACAACGAAATGCACAGAATTGTCGCTAATCATGAAACTTTAGATTGCTGCGAAAGAAGCATTACAGTCGCATACAAGAGAACACTCGGGGACTAGAAGTTTAGAAGGTTTCAATATGAAATATTCTCGATCATTTGCTCCAGAAAACAATTAGATTACTTATACCCGGTATTCAGAAGCAACTACTATGAGCCAATATATGCTGCATCTTGATCTGAGCCCTGAGAAGATTCTGATCAAAAGAATTGGTATCTAAATCTATTTACCGGACACATGTTAAGAAATGCACTTTTAAGGTTGGGATACTAGGAACATACTCGAGCTCTTTGCCGCTCCTGCTCTTCTGACGTCGCAACTTGATATTTCAAGTCTCTTTCTGCCAAACATCTTTTGTATGGTACAAACCCCTTTGCATTAATCATCATAGCAGCTCTTTCCACGGAAACAGGACGTTGATATTGAGACTCAAAGGCTTCCAAGTTTTTCTCCCTGTTATCGACCCCACTAACTGACCCAATACTTGAACCTGTGCATGATCTTTCAGTAGGAACTTCTTTCTCTTTAGACCATTCTTCCACAGAAACATGCGCAACTATGAAGTTTTGATCAGCTGATGTGCCGTTTACAAATGACAGACCACCACCAAATACCATGGATGGTAGGGACGATATCTTCTCTAAGGTGTTTTCAGTAAGTGATTCTGCAGATTGGAAAACTGGAGCACCCAACAAAAAGGTGGAACTGATATTAGCAGTTCCAAGCGATAACTCCATGTCTAATGCTTCCCTTGCAGATGGCCGAAAATTCTTCAAATTGTTATCAAAATTCTCTCTACTGCTCATACATGTCAACTGGAAAACACTGTCCGGACTAGGAACTGATGATTTGTGGGAATTCATTACCACAACCGTCTTTCCAAAAAGCTTAATACTTGCAAAAGTAGGTTCTGTAGTCGAATCTCTTTCAGTATGTACATCCACTTTTGAACCAAACTCATACTTCTGGACATTTACATTAGAAATATCAGAATCAAAACATTAGCATTGAAGCAAATCTACAATTACAACAAACATAGGTAATCAAGTTGGACCTCAACATGGAAGTTCATCTTACATTATGGGATAATTTCTGCAGGAATGAACCAGTAGCTAATGAGTAAGATCTTTTGTCTTGCTCGACAGGAGAGTTTGAAGTTTCCATTCGATCTTTCTCAATAGGTGACAAACCATTAGAAAGCATGTCAGTTGTGCATGAAGTAGGTGAAGAACATCGAATCTGTTGTTCTGATATAGCAGTTTCCGAACAGTCTAAAGCAACTGCCGATAAAACTGATGTAGGAGATTGGTTATCCATTTCAGAGACCTTCAAATTAGGAGATCCAAATCTCTCCAATTGACTTGAAATTAATTTTTCCTTCACAACATCAACTGATTTACGGGGATAAGGATGCATGGGTTTCCTCTTTGGACGAGGAGGAGGAATCTCAATTGGTTTGACGCAGCTCCCAGTAACATCACTAGACTCCCTAACAACCTGGAATCAGACAGAGACACTCAGGACTCTAAATAACCACACACACACCCCCCCAAAAAAAGGAGGTTTTTCCTTCTTCGGAATAGATATAAGATCATGCTTATGTTATAGGGAATTGGTATCTTGAATCAAGTAATAAACCTTCGAAAAGAACTTTTGAGCATGGCTTCTGATTTGGACAGCAGTTTTGGTGCTTACATGTTCTGCATGAAGAGAATAGCAATTTCAACAAACCATAGTATCATCTGAGAAGCACTCTGGTAGCAACGATATGAAATTAAACTTACCTTGTATTTTACGCCAGCCACGACCATAGAGCTTTAGAGCTTCAAGGAATTTCTGATGCTCTTCTTCTGTCCATTTTTCCCTTTGCTTTGTCATAGTATAAGGTTTTCTCACCTTTCAAAATAGAGAAAAGAGGTATGACTCAGAACAGCTCAGTAATGGCAAATGTGAAAATTGTCAAGATTTACAAATTTCGGAACCTTGGGCACATGATCACCAAATGGGTAAAACTCCTGCATCTGGCCAAAAGACTCGGCTTGTTCATTGTCATCATGAGAGGAATTCTCTGCTTCGGCAGAGGTGTTTGGCTTTGTCTCTCCAGATTGCCCCTATACTCACAATTTAAAAAATGAGCCTGTATTCACACTACCACCGGAGAATTGTCTACAAATTAAAATTTAACTCTTAACCAAACAGCATTAATTCATGAAAAGTAAAAGACTTCTTAGCTATTCTTTTCAAAAACATAAATTGCGCTAACACAGAGATTCAATTTCTAATGTAAAAACATAAAAGCGTATGCGTAACAATACACCAATTCCCATAAAATCAATTGATAACCACAAGAACTACAGTTGCTCTCTACTGAGATATAGGATGAAAACGAAATAGAAGAACGAATTAAGTATAAGCTTCAGTAGATTAGAAGTAGATCACCAAAATCTGTCTCCTCCTTGGCCATTGTCTTCTCTTTTCTTTCTTTTTTTTTTTTAACGTATGTTGATTAGTCATATAATAACTTTCAACCTGAAATAATAAATATCTACTAAGTCTGACTTAAAGTAAAGATGGTCATACAAATCTGGTTTCAGAATAGAAACTACGAATACATAGCCAAACATGAATGGATATAAAATGAATAAACCAATAACGCAATAACGAAACTTTCCTTTTTGGTAAAAAATCAAATAATTCACTATCATTACTGAGAAACTACCTGTGTAGACATTGAAGGCCAAGATACAAATCCTTCAAGCAATGCAGCCAAACTGAAACTGCCTTTTTTTTTCACTCTGAAAAGTCAAATACAAAACAAATCTTTGTTAAACTCGATTTTCTCTTACACAGGAAGAACAGCACTATTATTTCTAATCATTATTTGTTTAAATTTATTTATACGATATAGCAGATCAATTAGAAACTCACCAGAAAGTATGCGAGTCTAAGTGAAAGAAGAAGCAAAGCTACAGATTGCTTCCCCCCGTGCTTGACTATCTTGTTAATCTAGAAACATTTAACAGATTCTTCTCTGATGGAGAGTAGCGCTAAGTGGAAGTGTGAAAGAGAAGATTCTTCTGTTTCTAAAATGACTAACGAAGAAGAAGAAGCAGAAGAAAAGCAAGAATTAATATAAACAGAGCAGGGTTTGTTTTGTGTGTTACTTTGACTTCAAAAAAAGAAAAACACATAGCATGCCACGTCAGACCAATACAGATTACGTTATAAAATTTGATTTTCCATGGAAAATTCGAGAAGGTGCTCCGTGGAATCTTGTGGCTGAGAATGGATGCGAGTCCCGACACACGGCGTCTTCTCGTGCCACTATCTCCCAAAAAAAATGTTTTAAATGTTAAAAAACAGAGAGTTGTGGGTGTAACAGTTAAAAAGAGAGGAAGTAAAAAGTTCAATTTCCACACATTTTAGATATTTCTTAAAAGTAAGTATAAGATTATTATTATTATTATTATTTAATTTCTCACGAAGTGTCTGAAAAGATTTTATTTTTGATGAGATACTTTTAAGTCATTCACATTTAAATTAATTCACGACCTCACTTAAATAAGAAAAACCTCAAATCAACTCACTGTACGTTAAGTATAAGATTATTATTCCCCGAACATATGTTGTATAGGAATGATAAGGAGACCCACTTCAATTTGTTTGGGACTCTAAACTATCTTCTGGACTTTCGTTTTACAATTATTTCCCACTATCCAAGATATTTTTAAGTTGACGTTACACATGACATTGTTGAGGCTCTGATAATTTGCAGATTTTTTGGTTCAAAATATCAACATTTCTTGAAGAAAAAGGAAGCTTAGGTTTTCGAATAAGTAACTAATTCATTAATTAAAATGTGTGGCGGAGACTGGATGGGCATAACAAGTGGGATACGATTTCTTTCAGAAGCAAGTACAGTACATACAAGCTGCCGAATGAATAATGGTTTATAATATTCCTTTAATTGTAAGAAGAAAATTTGAGAGCCACAGAGTTGGTCAGGAAGTCAACAAAAGTGAATTTGAGGCGGATATTTGTTGGGTAGTTGATATTCAGTTTCTGGGTGGGATATATATATTATATTTATAAGGAAAGGAAAGGGAGAGGATTATTAATGGCGGGTCGTTTTTGTTTTTTTTGTGACTATCTGACGAATATCGACATCCATGATTTTGATTCTCCAACATCATCCCAACTGTGAGATCATCATCCTCTTCCTTTTCTCCTTTTTCTTTCTGAACAAACACCAGTTAACGTGCGTAGCATTAAAACATATGCCGGAAATTTGGTTACCCAAAAGCAAGTTATGCCAGACATTAGCATCAGCTGTGCACTTTTGGCCTACTTTAGTTCATTTCATCCTAGATTCATTTATTCCATCCACTTCCATTGCCCTGTTTCTGCACCCTAACGACAATTACTATCCGGTCCCACTCATATTAATGTCATCCTTCGTACCTGTTTGGTTTTATGGACAATTAGAGAACGAAAAATTAAATCGGCTAAGAAACAAAACATACCAGAATGATTCTTATATTTATATTTCAAGGATAAATGATTTATTTTTATTTTTATTTACAATATATATTTTTATAATAATTATTAGTTAACTTGATTAGTTTTTACTATTAATAGAAGAATTTGGAAAAATTATTATCATATTCTTTTTTATTAATAACATATTATTTATCATATTTTGTTAATAATTAGCAATATATTAAATAGTTTAAAATAATAGCAAATTAAAATACATTTCGGCAATTATGTATGGTTTTGAAAAATAACTATGATTTGAGACCTTCGGAGAGGATGTCTATTTTGAAGAAAGTCGGTTTATTTGTGCCCTCTGCTCTAGTTACAATGTGTCAGTTAATCGATAACGCATGATTCTTTGAGTAGTAGCGGAAGTATATAGTTCCTCTTCTGGGTGTATGCTAACCAGTAGAGAATACTGGCGGATGTTGTTCTTTACTATTGCATATATATATATACATCTATATTTATATATATATATATACATCTATATTTATATATATATATATATATAGATATATAGATATATATATATAGCATTAACAATATAACTATTGGAGTACTGCCAGGAATTGACTCAAAATAAAATTTAAATGCATCTATAAAGTTACACTTAGATTGTCAACATATATAGTTTATTTGCTCATGTAAATGCGAGATACATGCATTTACTTTTGTTAAAAGTAATAAAATTACACCAAATAACCTATTTTAAGCATATCTAATAAATACATCTTTCACAACAAAATGGCAGATATCCAAATGTTTATTAAGCATGAAATTAAGTAACTTTAAAAACTACCTAATTTTTAATAATAGGGGACAACTCTAAACAAAATAGTTATAAGAATGTCATCTCTCTTTTTGCAAGCTCTAATAATAAAGCACTTGCAAGATATTTGATTAAGTTATCTTATAATGAAAATTTGCTTAGAGAGCCTTATATATATTTGGGAATCATATCAAATAAAAACTTGTTGTCACATAGTTAACACCATTATTATAGAAAAAATAAAATTTAAATTTAAAGATATATTCATATGTATTAAATAAAGTAAGAACATTATTACATTTTATATAATATAATTTACATGTTATACATATTATATTAGGAAATGATCTGATTTCATATATCTGAGTAAGTGGTAAGTAGCTATGATTTCAAGATCTTATGGAGCCAAATTTTAGTTTCATTTTTTAGTTTTTATAAGGTTGTTTGTTTAGACATGTCTCATAACTTGATAACAATTAATTTAAGAAAGTTAATTGTTGTTTAAAGTTAAAATTTGATTGAAAAGTTCTTACCTAAATTGTAAATGCAGTTTAGTAGAATTTGGACTTACCTCTAGTGGTGCATTTGTTTATTAACATATTTTTATTTCTTTTTTTTAATATACATGAGCAAAATTCAAACTTCGGTAGGAGGCAAAATTCAAGTACCTACCAAAGTTGAGATATAGATAAGTGTATGAATTTAGAATTAATCCAAATTACTTGGTGATATTGCAAATTTTTATATATGTTGGTACAGATTTTGTATGGTGTAGTGAAATAGTTCATATACAAGTTTTCCCATGAAACATTTGAAGAATGGTTAAGATGTTTTTTAAGATGTTTTGTTAAAGAATGTCTTCTAATGGACTTGTACAATTTGATAGTGAACCATAATTATCAGCTTGTGGAGGTTCACTTGTATTGTGATAACTACCCTTTACCAAAAAATAGAAGTTACAAATAAAGAAAATGTTAGAATTATAGATCTTGATTGCAAAACATTTGAAGGTAGTTAACATGATGATATTGATGAAGAAGCTGTAAAAAATGACATAAGTGAAAAAGTAATTGTATTTGTTGGTTATTTAATAGATGCACCATACATTAGAAGTGAAAATGATGACATAATTTCTTGTGGTAAGTGTTATGATACATATTTAAAATATATCCTTAAGATTTGTTTTGAAATTGAACTACATAGTTGTTTAGATATAGAAATTGGAGAGAACGTTAATGGAAATTGTTGGTAATGAAGGAGATAATGATGTTGAAGTTAAAAATTGTCATTTTGTTGATGTATAAGGTCATATTAAGGTGTATATGAATCCAGTGCCACCTTCTTAGTATAAGGAATTCTTTTATTGCAAACATTAATGTACCTATACATAAGATAATGAAAAATAATTAAAAGCCGGATTAAGTGAGGTATCAACCACTAATGTAACACCCAAAAACCCCTGGGGAGGATACATGGATGCCACCCAAGACAGAACAAACAAACCAAACATCACACTGATATTTATTTATTTAATAACTC
>JAOQMR010000006.1:20855396-20878880 GCA_027563865.1 Erythroxylum pelleterianum | reverse complement strand
CTCATAATATATTATTAACAAATCATAATGTTAATACATGAATCACAAATGTCCATTGGTCTAGGGCACACTACTAACACAAAATTGATCATAATTAGACCTCATATTTGATGTATTTTTGCTTAATATTTTATAATTTTTTTATATATATGGTACTTAATTTGCTATAAGTGTATTTATAGAGTATAATTACTTTTATGAACTTAAAGGAGAAGAATTTAGATGAAAATGCGACATAAAACAAATATTCAAAGCATAAAAGGGCTGCACAAAAATGCAATGACCCTTGTATTTCTCCCAGACTATGCAAATTTGCAAATTCTAGAAATTTTAGGATATGCACGATTTGATGCACGATTATGCATCGGCCTATGCAACTTCCTATAACCCTAAAATTTACTATAAAAAGACAAATTCAGAAGCAATTAGAGATATGTACAAAGGCATTCTGAAACTCTTAGAGGGACTGAAGGAGGGATTTTGATCCAAGAAAGTGGAAAACACGAAGAATTCATCAAAAGATCCAAAAGAATACAAGATCAAACCTCTACTTGCAAGAACATTCGATAGGAGATAAATAGGGAGACTTAGAATTATGAACCCTTTATTTTCTATTAATTTGTCTTTCTATTATTGTTTGATTTCATCTTTAATAATGTGTAACTAAATTCTTATAGTTTCTAGGTTAGATGAACCCTATGTTGATACGTTAATACATTTTAATTCTTTTATCAATGCAATTGGTTTAATTGGTATATTGTGATCCAATTACGTGTTTTATTTATGTTCTAACATATCTAAAGTATTATATCATAATCTGATTTCATAACATAGAGATTAAGAAATCCTTATTTGAATAAATCTATCATAATTGGAAGGATTTAATTGCAACCCTAGAGATAGGAGGACATAAATCTTCAAGATTATGGTTAACCTAATAGAGGGATTCACAGATTGTTAAAGCAATCTTAAACAGTTTTACCTAAGTAATTTTTTTGTAAACCTTAGGATTAATTGCAATTAGACTCAAGGTTAGCTATTAGCATATCATAGGAATCTCCGTGGTCCAATAAATCAATAAAACAATTACATATAAAAGATCAATCTGTCAAATATTTTAGGGGAATTCGAAACCTAGATACTAATTTTCTGATAGTGATACTTTACTAAGTGCTTCTTAATTCTTTGATTCAATCTTACTTCCTATTTATTTTACTTGCTTACTTTTATTTTCTTTTAAATAAAAAATCAAAACGAATTCCATAGTTTAGATAATAGGATAATGGAAATTACTATTATTTATAGTCCTCGTGATATCGACTCATACTTGTCGGTACTAGCTATAACTACACTGTAAACTTTTGGTTATTTAAATATTGATACATTCAAAAATAATCAATCAAAAGACTAGATATTTAAAGATTCATATGGACAAGGGTTTGAATTATATATAAACTTATAAGTAGGCATGTTAGTTGACTCGATACATATATTTAAGAATGCATTAGTACAATATGTTATGGAGCTGAAATTTGACTTTAATTATGTTAAGAATGAGAAATAAAAGATCATAAGTGATTGTAAAAAGAAGTGCAGATGGAGAATCCATGCTATCATAAACATAAGCAAGAGACATTTAAAATCTAAACTTATCAATATAAGAATTAATGTGTGAGGGAGTATCGTAGTAAAAGGTGCAAGTCCATGTAGATAGCCAAGAAGTACTTATCCTTTTTAAAGATAACCCTAAATGGGAAATTAGTAGTTTGAAGGGTGCTCTACTTATATATTTCAACATACAAATCAATAACAAAAAGCCACATAAAAACAAGTTTATGGCTTTACAAATGTTGACGTGTGAGGATAGGAAAAAGTTCAAGAAGTTAAAAAGCAATGCATTGGTCATATTATAGTTTAATAAAGGAAGCCCATTCATTATCAAATATCCAAATGACTTAGTTGATTGCTTGTATTTGAGTTTACATGCATACAAGAAGGGGCATTTAACACCTTGTAAACTACTATTTATATAAGCATTTTCATTTAAACGATAGTTATAGAGGAAAACTTCTTATAATTGTCTGGGTTGATGTCAATAACAATGTATTCACAATTGCCTAGGCAGTTATAGCATTTAAAAACATAGTAACTTAAGATGGTTATGAATTGCTTGGTCAAGATATAGGGAATTGTATAAAAAGAGGTTAGGTCTTTATGTCAAATAGAGAAAGTTACAACAACATTATTTCATTTTAATTTTGAATTTGTAGTTCATTCTAATAATTAATACATTTATGATTGTTTACAGATTTTGAACAAGTTTTACGTGAGGACTTGGAAGGACTTGCTTATAGATATTGTGTAAGATATATGTATGTGAATGGGTTGTCAAAGCTCTTAAAATTAATTTTGATTTACTAAAATTTTGTAGTAGTCATTACAACTAGGTTAATTTCTAGGAAAACTAAAAAATAGTTTCTTAATTTAATTGATAAAACAAAATGTGGGTTTATGATTAACTGGCAAATGAGAAATTCATTATTATCAAACTCTGATTCAAGAGAAGGATTTCATCCAAATGTAACTTTATCCATTGGTCTAAAAAAATAAAATTTGACAACTCAAGTTGCTAGTACGAGAACTATTAGGATATTCATAATATGTCTCGATTTTTACTAAATTAATTAATTTAGACCTAGCATTCAAATCAAAACCTACCATTAATTAATTGGGTATGGTAGCATTCCTTATCAACTAAATGATTGCAAATTCATAAAAAAGAATAAACCTTAAATTAAATAATTGAGATAGCTACAACTCTTCAATTTAGTTTTCTTGTTTTTTATAAGTTAAATATGCAAATTGATAAATAGCCTATTTACTCCATGTACTAATCAGTCTTAACAATTATGAATCACTAGAATAATCATTATTGAATTAAATTTTCAAATCAATCAATATTAATTGCTCACGAAATAGAAGAACAAGAAACACAAAATAATTTAATTAAAATAAAATCTATGTTTAAAACAAAACCTTTCAAAGTTACAATTAGAGTTTTGATTTCCTTTGAATCAGAAAATTCAAATTTAGCCATACATGGCTATATTTGCACACTAAAAATAGATGAAAGAATAATACAAGAAAGATGAAAGGTAATAATGGAGAGACTGTGTGTCGTTCTCCTCTCATTTTCCTGCACAAAAAAGTTATTTCAATATTCTAGAGATTATCTTTTATACAAATCAAAATCCTTACATAATAGAGCTAGAAATAAGTCTCTTAATTGAACCGAACTTTTGAGTGATCTCTCCTTATTCGCTTTAGCAATCTATCATCTTTTTCCAAAATTCATGACTTTAACAAATAATGCTCCTATTTGATGCTTAAATTTGATCTAATTTCCACTTGTCACATCTTAAAACAAAATAAATATTAATTTTCACCAATTAAGAACCAAAAGTCAACTAAAAACTAAAGAAAGGATTCCAATTAATATAATCAAATCACACCTTATCAAATTTCCCCACACTGGAGTCATGTTTGTCCTCAAGCATACATCAATTTAATACATTGATCATCCTTTTAACAACCTCTCATTCTTTTTCATATCATCTAAAAATATCCCAAAATGTAATATACATTAAAGGTTTAAGATAAAATAGCAATTAAAAGAGAACAAGTATTCTTAAGATAAATTTTTAGAATGAAAACATAACATCTCATCAATTCCATCTAAATCAAATGAAACAATATTAGACATCCTTTCATGGGTTTCACTCTATCACTCAAAGTGTTTATGATTCGTTAAGCTCGTAAATCAAAGCATAATTATTTTTATAAGTTTGCTTATGAATCATATCTCCATTAGTAACACATGTGATATAATGCAAAAATCAAAGGGACATGATAAGGCAAAGGTATAAAAAACAAATAAATTTTAGAGTTAATAAATCAAAAGAACCATATAAACTTATCCACATAGGTTTTAACTCAATTCAGTAAATTCATTTAAATCAAATTACATACTTTTAATCATGTCATCATCATTTTTTACATTTTATTTTAATTTTCTTTTTATTTGTTTTTTTTAATTTACTTCTCCCTTATTCAACAAAAATTATGGGATATGGAGTAGTATTTTGCATATGTTAAGGTGCCTGATGAGGAAAAGGTGAACGTTTTGGCAATATATCTCAACGGAGATGCAAAATTATGGTGGAGAACTCAAACCTATACAGAAATCAATGTCACTCGACCTTATGTTGATAAATGGAAGAGAATGAACAAGGATCAAAAGGATCAATTCGTTCCTAGCAATACTACTTAGCTTGCAAGGGACACCTTGAAACGGTTGAAGTATGTTAGATTAGTAAGGGATTATGTTAAGAAATTTAGTTTCTTAATGTTTGATATTGAGAATATGTTAGATGAGGACAAGTTATTCAACTTTATGTCAAGTTTACAAGCTTGGGCATAAATAGAGTTGTGAAGGAAAAATGTTAAGGATTTTGTGAGTGCTATTGCGGCTGTGGATACTTTGGTAGATTTCAGAGTGCCAAAGGAAACTAAGGCCACTTCCTCTTCTTAAAAATATAAAGGCACTTACCAAGAGAAGTGTGAAGGAAAGAAGAAGAAAGACCAAGGTGAGACAAGGGATAATGATCATAAAGGTAAGTCCAAGTAAATAGGCCAACCTAAACAAGGTGAGAAGTCTTCCAAGAAAAGTCGTGGTTGTTTCTTATGCAATGGCCCTCATTACACCTGTGATTAAACAAGAAAGGAAAAGTTGAATGCCTTTATAGCTAATGTGGATGGTAAAGCAATCACTCAGAAGCAAGGCTTAATCCTATCTACTTACTCAATGAGGTTAGTACATAAGTGAGTCCCTTTGAATGCCTTATATACATAAAGATACAAGTCAATGGGAAGGAGCCACAACAATGATGGATACGGGTGTCACTCATTCCTTTGTTTTGAACAGATGGTCTGAAAATTGGTGTTAAAGCTTAACAAGATCCTTAAAAAGATGAAAACTCCCATGAAAAAAGCACAAGTAGTGGTAGAAGTTACATACAATGTTCCTTTGAGTAGAGGAATTAACGTGGAAAGTGTAACATGATGGTGATACCTCTCGAAGATTTTGACTTGATTTTGGGCATCAAGTTTCTCAAGATGGCAAAGGCAGTGTTTTTTTATTGGTGCAAGAAGGACATCTGGTTGCATTTGAAAGTCATAAGCTTAATGGTGCCGAGCAACGATACTTAGGAGATGATGGCAGTAGTACATTACCTTGAAGTTTGGCAAGTTTACTTATAGGGAACCAAGTTTATTGTTTGTATGGATAATGTGGCTAACAGCTTTTTTAGGATCCAAAAGAATTATCAGCAAAGTAAGCTTGGTGGCAAGAGTTTCTTGCCAAATATGACTTTGTATAGGAGAATAAATCCGTGAGACACAAGGACGTGGTCCATGCATTGAGCCGAAAAGAAATCTTTACAACCTCGTATGCTATCACTCGAGTCGAATATGAGTTATTGGAGCAAATTAAATTAGCAGCTCTACTTGACAACATTTATGGTCGAATTTTATAGCAAGTTAAGAATGGTGTTTTGCGATAATTTTGGCCTGATGATGAAGGGGTGCTCATGACAAAGAACAATCAATTAATGTGCCAAGTATTGAAGCCTTGAGGAAACAACTAGTGAGGGACACACATGATTCACAGTGGGTTGGTCATTTAAGAGTCCAACGCATGTTCGTGCTTCTTTCTCGATATTACTGTTAGCCAAAAATGGAGAAAAAAATTTAGATATATGTCAAAATTTTCCTTGTTTGTCAATTGGATAAACCTGAAAGAAATAAGGCGGGTGGCTTGTTGCAACTCTTACCTATTCCAAAAAAAAACAGGGACATCGGTTTTGATGGACTTTATTGGCTAGTTCCCAAAGGTGGACAATATGGCTTAAATCATGGTGGTAGTTGATAGGTTTTCCAAATATGCGGTCTTTGTGCCAACTCCAAATATGTGTCCCTCGGATGTTGTTGCGAAGCTTTTCTACAAAAATGTGTTGAAGCACTTTAGGGTTCCAGCGAACATTGTTAATGATCGAGATGCCCAATTTACTAGCTGATTTTAGACGTCCCTTTTCGATATGATGGGGTGTGAATCACCTATAAACAAATGGCTAAGCAGAAAGGGTCAATGGCTTATTGGAGGAATACTTACGACATTATGCAAGTGTAAGTCAACAAAATTGGCTAAGTTTACTTGATATTGCACATTTTTGTTATAACTTATATAGATCCTCGGTGACGAAGAAAATTTCTTTTCAAGATTATTTTAGGATAACAGCCACTTACTCCTCTCGAGATAGCCTAACAGATGTCAGGAGGAAAGTATCCAGCTTCTTACTTATTTGTGAAGGAAAAAACAGGAATTATCAGATGAAGCAAGAGATAGCCTTTGCAAAGCTTTGAAACGGATGAAGAAATATTCGAATCAAAGAAGAAGACCACTTGACTTTGACATCAGGGATAAGGTACTATTCAAACTGACTCCCCAAATTTGGAACAAGAATAGTTGTAAGCAGGTGCATTAAGGGTTGGTGCCTAAGTAAGATGGGTCATTTAATATCCTTGGAAAGGTAGGAAATGTAGCTTATCATCTTAAGTTACCCAAGCATTTAAAGATACATCCTACTTTTCATGTAAGTTTCCTTAAACCATATCATGAGGATTCAATATATCCTGAAAGTAGTCAAGTAAAGAGAGCTCCGCTAGTTGTAAGGAAACAGTTCAACTATCAAATTGAGAAGATTTTGGACCATCAAATATTGGGGAAACATAAGAATAGGAGGATGGAGTTCCTGATTCAGTGAAAAAATAAACCAATATTGAAGGCTACTTGAGGAAAGACACTACCTTATGGCAGTTTGAAGATTAGGTAAATGACTACCTTCAATTTGTTATGATGAGGGCGTCGAGTTTATCTGGTGGGGGTGATTTGTTAGCCCCTTAACATTGCAGGTCCCTTTTTGCTTGCTATTGGTGAATCTTGGTCAACGTCTAGCATGGATTAGGTATGAGAAAAGAATGCCAAAGGAACTAAGATAACTTAATCAAGGAACTAAGATAACTTAATCAAGTGAGATCAAGCATGGTTTAAGTTGCGACTAGCTTTGATGGACCGTGGGGGTGTTAATTGGCTTGGCTAGGACGAGTTGGACTTGTCTAAGACATCTTTGGTGGAACTAGGGACAAAATGATGCTCAAATGATGAACCATGGACGAATAAACTAGACCATGGGTGCACATTGATCGGTCCATGCGTGAATTGGCTTGAAACTTGGCTAACCTTCACCTTTGGATGAAGATCATGGGTAATGTGACAAAGTTAGTGAGATGACTAATCAAAGAAGCAGGAGGACATGCCAAAGAGCATGAATGAGGTATCTTGTAAGCATTTTACACATGTTTCTTTTACTTAGAAATGTGATAATGGTAAGTTATGTAAACTATCAATTAAAGTAATGCTTAACTAAGTTAACGGTTTAGTGACCTTGAGACCACTTTCTTGTATTCATGCCGAATAAATCTCCAAAAACCTATAAATAGTTCATTTAAATAAAGACTTCATTCATTAGAGAAATTGGAGCTTTGTATTTTTTGTATCAATTGTGAGAAATATAAAAGTTGACGTTTTTAGTATAAAACTTTGTGCATCTTTCTTTTCTTATTGTTGTCTATTCTATTGTGTTAGTTTAGTGAATTTTGTTAGTTTACTTTGCTTTTGTGAAACATACTTAAATACAAAGGATTTGGTAAAATTGAATTGAATTGCAAAAGTTCAACTATTGTACTTAAACTTTGGCTCATGTTGTGTGCGAACTTGGAGTTCTTAATAAAGTCTTTATAACAGTATGAAACAAGTACTTGATTCGTACAGATCTCGATGAAAATGATGGAACAAAGTATTTCAAGGAAAGATGAACAGGTTCTGATTAATTTTCGTGAAGGATTGAGTCGAGAAATTAAAACATTACTTTAATGGCTAATAACAACGATCACAAGAAGTTAGAAACATTACTCAATAATTACAACCTTAATTGCTCCTAATGACTAATAACAACGGTGCCAGTCGGGACTTGATCTTCAAAACAGTCACTGGCTTTGTTTGAGGCTGCGCATTTCAAATCTGGATTTTGCAACCTCCACGAATATCACCCTGCCATCCAAAAACTGAAAAAGAAATGGTTTAATAATTCTGTTTTGCTTTAAGCCACCTTATTTTTGAGGATTAAATAAAACAACCTTATTTTTTAGGATTAAATAAAACAACCCCGCTGCTCAACCCACAACTGCTTGAACTGTTGAAGTTTATAGTCTTGGGGTATTGAGATAGCCCTCAAGGATCCCAATAAAGGATTAATTCCTCACTCTCCCCTTTCTCAAATGGTTTCAAAAATTCCAGATGCAGCATTGTAGTTACAGAATTGAAGTTGCAGCCAATGAGGATGACTATAATCCTGATTTATTACTCTTTCACCAATTTATGCCGAATCTTAAACATTTTGACAAAATTTAGCATGATACCTAAGCCTGCCTAAATCTCAGGGATGGGAAGTGACAGATTTCTGAATGCTTGTGCAATATCCTGATGTGCTAAGTATCGTACGGACCTCTACATGTTAAAAGCCAATAGATTAAAACTACATAATGATTTTGATTATTATTCTAATTGTTTTTGAAAGTATGAATGGGATAGCACTTGTAACTTTAGACAATTCGGTCTTCAAAGTGTTCATTTGCCAAGTGAATAGATTAAAACTACAAATGAAGCCTCAGCAATTTTGATTCTTATTCTATTGATTTTGAAAATATGAATGAGGATAGTACATCTGACTTTCGACAATTTGGTCTTCAAAGTTTCCATTTGCTAAGTGTACATGAAATATGTGGCATTTATCAGACATGCAAAAGCAAAAGTTTTCAACTAACATGCCTCACAGAAACAGCTACAAAAATTTAGTGCATTACTAACAATCTAGCCATTTGTTCAGGTAAAGATGGGGGGTGGAAAGATATTTGATACATCTAGGATTACCAATAAGAAATTTCCTGCAAATTGAGAACTTGTTCATGAAAGCATATTCTGAAAAAAAACAGAAAAGAAGCTACTCGTAGCCGGCACAACGCAAGCTTTATATTTTTGGAAAACATGGCAAATTTGAACAAACATTTGAGAAAAGCATTGGCAGCATATTCTGTTACATTGTTGGTAATATTCTTTGCTAAGTTAAGTTTGCATTCACTCACTAAATACCTTTATCTTTTATTAACATCTCTTTCCTATCTCACAATGCTCTTTTTCCGCTTAGTATTTGTACTAAATTTACATCGGTCATTAGGGTCACGTGCTAAGCAGTCACAATGAAAGTAAATCACTGGGTATCTAATAGTATGGCTGTCAACTCTGCATATGCAAATATGAACAACCTCAGGATGCAAGGACATAGGTTGCCTAGAAAATGAAACCTTGAGCATACCTTCCCATGCATCCCGTCTATTGCCTTTTGAGATTCCTCCTCAGTTGCATAACGGATGAAGGCAAAACCTCGAGACCTATTTGCTATTTTGTCCATCACCAAATTGACTGTGAGATTAAAAAAAAAGGAAAAAAAGCCTTTTAGGAATCCAGTGCATAAAAAGCTGAGACACTAAACATCTTATAGTAAATAGGCACCTTACTAGACGCAACAAAGCATATAGTATTCTGACCTTCAACAAGCTGGCCAAAATTTTGAAAAGCATTTCGCAAACTTTCTTCAGAGGTACGAAATGATAGCCCTGCATTAGGAGCATACAATTAAAACTTAATTACGTATGCAATGCAAACTTCAAGCTACCTGTAGTGCTCTTTGACAAGATATTATTGTTCAAACTCAAATGCCAGAAAAATGGAAAAAAGCAGAAGTTTATGATGAAAAGATTATATCTGAGTTTCTCTCTCCCAACCTGAGATTCCGTATCCTGTTTCCATAAAAACATTAAGTAAAGTTCACTCAATGAAATTTCTTTTTGGTACTTGTATCTTGGTGCTTGGAGATCGTTAATACAGTTAATAAACTGAAATCATAGTTACAACTTCCAGATAGCAGTATTTGGAATGTAATATATTAATAAACATAATGCTTAATTTCTGAGAAGATATTATAAGAAGAAAACTCAAAGGACTCATTCTATTCAGATTAGATCATATATCCACTACCACTTTGAAGGCCAAAAGAAAGATCAAAAGAGCTAGCTCAGAAGGCTGACCATCTAAATATATGCATGGACTTGTTTACTCTATTTCTTATCAATATTCTCCAAGTATCTTTAACCTCTGCTTTTGAAACCTGAATGAAGAATGGTCATATTATTTTGAAACTGATATTTCATGTGGCATAAAGTCTCAGTTCAATTAGTCATTAGTGTGTAACATGTATCCTCAAAGTCTAACGTCTCATTACGTGAATGTAAATGGTAATACATTTCTTATTTTTAGTGAATTAGTGAATGCTTCACTAAGGTGCTACTTAAGCGAGGATGAGAAAACAAAGGATACTGTTGGGAAATATCCTAAAAGCTAGCAAATCAGATCAATTAGGATATTATGTACAGATATTAGTTTCCTAGAATAGCCCTCTTTATTTCTATATATACGTGTACCTATGTATTAACTGAGTAATATAGAGAATAAAATACATCTGTTCAGAATTTCTGCATGGTATCGGAGCCATACCTGAACAGTCCTAAACCCTAGCTGCTACCTACTGTCACTAATTCTACCCATCTATGTCAACCATGTCCGACATTGCTGAATCCTCTAACCCATCTGTTCAAACACCTCCTCATAATCAGTCCATTCAGATCACTACTATACAACTAAATGGAGAGAATTTTCTTCACTGGTCCCAATCGGTTAGAATGTACATACGTGGTAGAGGCAAGATTGGATATTTGACTGGTGACAAGAAGGAACCTACGACTGATGATCCGACACGGAATATGGGATGCTGAAAATTCTAAGGTTATGACAGGGCTGGTAAATTCTATGGAGGAAGATATTAGCTCTAACTATATGTGTTAACACACAGCTAAGGAGCTATGGGACAACGTGAATCAGATGTACCAGTGCCAAGTGTATGAACTAACTCTCAAATTAGGTGAGATCCACCAAGTTGAGGACAGTGTTACTAAGTACTTTAATTCCCTGAAACGTTTGTGGCAAGACTTAGATTTGTTTAATGACTATGAATGGAAATCCCCTTATGACTGTAACTATTTTCGAAAAATAGTAGAGGATAACCGAATTTTTAAATTCTTAATTGGACCTAATGTTAAGTTTGATGAGGTTAGAGGCAGGATTATTGGAAGACAACCCCTTCCATCCATTGGGGAAGTCTTTGCAAAAGTCCGACATGAAGAGAGTAGACGGTTTATGATGCTTGGCAAACGAAATCCTACACCTACTATTGAAAACACAGCCTTAGTTGCTGGGAATGCTGCTGGTTGTACTAAGAAGACCAAGGAAAAGTCACGGTTTAGTGTGACTATTGCAATAAAGCTCCTCATACCCATTAAACATGCTGGAAACTCCATGGAAAGGCTGCAAATTGGAAGGGATCACATGAAGGACATTTTAATAAAACTCCTTCAGCTCACTATGAATCAAGTGAAACTCCATCAGCTCATGAGGTAGATGCTGGAAAGTTCTCTTAAGAGTAGATTAATTACATCCTGAAGCTACTCAAACCCAAATCTGAATCCTCAAGTGCCCCTAATGCTTTTGTTGCACAAATTGGTAGTGATTTTAATGCCTTATTATGTTCCTTTCCATGCAATTTCGCTCCTTGGATCATTGATTCAGGAGCATCTAACCATATGATCAGCTCTTATAATTTATTTCATACTTATGACCCTGGTTCTGGCCATGAAAAAATCCGTATAACAGATGGATCATTTTCTGTTGTAGCTGGAAAAGGTTATATAACTGTATCCTCTAATATTTGCCTTAAATCTGTCCTTCATGTCCCAAAACTAGCTTGTAATCTGCTATCTGTGAGCAAACTAGCCCGTGACTCTAATTGTACCATTACATTTTTTGACTCATATTGTGTTTTTTCAGGAACTAACTTCGGGGAAGATGATTGGTAGTGCTAAGTTGATAGATGGTGTCTACTACTTCGTTGAGGACAACTTGAAGAATAAAGAAGCTCATGGCTTAAGTAGTATTTGTTCTACCCATGCTAAAGAACAGATTTTGCTTTGACATAATAAATTAGGACATCCTAATTTCTCATATCTCAAAAGACTATTACCTCATTTGTTTAAATTTGTGGATTGTTCAAAACTTCATTGCGAGCATTGCATTTTATCCAAAAGTCTTACTATTTACCCTGCAAAACCGTATCAACCCTCCAAACCATTTTACTTAATTCATAGTGATGTTTGGGGTCCATCCTGTGTTAAAACCCTTTGGGAAAAAAAATGGTTTGTAGCTTTTATCAATGATCATACTCGATTATGTTGGGTCTATTTGATGCGTGAAAAATCTGAAGTTGCTCAAATCTTTTAAAATGTTTATACCATGATTGAAACTCAATTTCACACACATATTGGTATACTTTGGCAATGGTACAGAGTATTTTAATGTCCTTGGAAAATTTCTTAAGTTTAAAGGCATTGTTCACCAATCTACGTGTGTTAACACTCCTCAACAAAATAGCATTGCTGAGAGGAAAAATAAACATTTATTAGAAGTCTTTCGGGCCATTATGTTTGCAATGAATGTGCCAAAATACCTTTGGGGTGAGGCTATTTTTACTGCATCATACTTAATTAATCGAATGCCCAACCATGTTTTGCATTATGCTACACCCTTAAATGTGTTTAAACAATGCTTTCCTGAAAATCAGCATTACTCTATTCTTCCCCTTCAGGTCTTTAGGTGTACAGTGAAACTCAAAACTAGACCCAAGAGCTGAAAAATCTGTCTTCATTGGGTATGCTCCTAGTCAACGAGGTTATAATTGCTACAACCCTTTAACACAAAAAATTGTTGTCTCCATGGATGTCACATTCCTAGAACATCAAAAAAAAAATCCTTCAGGGGGAGAACTCTAATGAAGCAAAAAAATTTTGGGATGCTACTATTACTCCCCACCCACTACCTACTGTCATTATTGATCATAATATAATTCCTGACAATGAAGCCAAAGATAATATGCCTCCCGGTTCAACCACAGGGAAGAAATACTACCATCCGTCCCTAAGGAACGGGATACTGAGCTTCGTGTTTATACTAAGAAGAAGACTCAATTGAGAAGTAGAGAACAACCTACCTCAACAATGCGCGGCCTCTCAAAACCCTCGAAGAATGAACTTGGGAGCAATTCAGGTAATCCATTGACTACTTTACCACTTATTGTGCGTAGTAATGATTAATCTATACCTACTGACCCACAAATTACCAGTGATATTTCTACTGATCTCTCTGCTGATAATTACCTACCCATAGCATTTAGAAAGGGGAAACGGCCTTGTACCAACCATCCCATATCAAAGTACCTATCTTATGGGAAACTATCTCATATACATAAATCCTTTATCTCGAAAATCACTAATATGTTTGTACCAAGGAACACTCAGGAAGCACTTCAAGATCCAGATTGGAGATCAGCTGTTATGGAAGAAGTAAATGTACTTGAGAAGAATAGAACTTTGGAACAAGTGAATTCCCCTAGAGATGAAAAGCTGGTAGGTTGCAAATGGCAATTCACTGTTAAGTTTAAGGCTGATGGCAGGGTGGAAAGGCTGAAGGCAAGATTAGTTGCTAAAGGGTTCACTCAAACCTATGGTATTGACTACCAAAAGACATTTGCTCCTGTTGCAAAGGTAAATATTATTCGGGTATTGTTATCCTTGGCTGTAAATCTTGAGTGAACTTTACATCAAATAGATGTAAAAAATGCATTCCCTAATGGAGGACTTAGAAGAAGAAGTCTTTATGAGCCTACCTCCACGATTTAAGGATACCTATGGGAGAAATAAGGTGTGCAAGCTAAATAAGTCATTATATGGCCTAAAACAGTCCCCTAAAGCATGGTTTGATAGATTTGGAACGGCTTCGAAGAGTTACAGCTAATATCAAAGTCAAGTTGATCATACATTGTTCTATAAGCGATCCAAGGCAGGAATGCTATCTATTCTTATTGTTTACGTAGATGAAATCATCATAACAAGAGATGATGTATCTGAAATAGTAGAGTTGAAGAGATTATGAAATTAAAGACCTTGGACCCCTCAAATACTTCCTCGGAATGGAGTTTGCTAGATCAAAGGATGGAATATTTGTGAATCAAAGGAAATATATTCTAAACCTATTGAATGAGACCAGATTGCTAGGATGCAAAGCAGCTGATACTCCTATTGAAACTGGTGTAAATCTTAGACCAGTTCGACCTGAAAATATTATTAATAAGGAGAGATACCAGCAACTGGTTGGGAGATTAATATATTTGTCACACACCAGTCCTGATATAGCTTTTTCCGTGAGCTTAGTGAGTCAATTTTTGTATTCTCCAGGCCAAGAACATTTGGAAGTTGTATACAGGATAATACGATATCTAAAAGGAACTCGCAGACAAGGTTTAATGTTCGAAAGCCTTCAAGTCGAAATCTATAATGATGCTGATTGGGCAGGGAGTGCAACTAATAGAAGATCAATTTTAGGTTATTGCACATTTGTTGGTGGTAACTTGGTAACTTGGCGCAGTAAGAAACAAAGTGTTGTTGTAAGAAGCCGTGTCGAAGCTGAGTTTCGTTCAATGGCACATGGAATTTGTGAAGTTTTATGGATTAAAAAGGTACTGGAGGAACTGCAAATTCCTATTTCAGTTCCTATGAAAGTGTATTATGACAACAAAGCTGCAATTTCAATCACTCACAACCATGTTCTTCATGATAGAACAAAACATATTGAGGTTGACAAGCATTTCTCATCAAGGAAAAAATTGAAACAGGATAAATTAGTGTTCCCTATATTCCAACATCACATCAGGTAGCTGATATTCTCATAAAAGGATTACATAAGAGGCAGTTTAGTGTTCTAGTTATTAAGTTGGCTATGGATGACATATACAAGCCAGCTGGAGGGGAAGTGTTAGGAAATATCCAGCTGAATATCTCCTAGATATTATTAACTCCTAAAAGTTAGCAAATCAGATCAATTAGGATATTATGTACAGACATTAGTTTCCTATAATAGCCCTCCTTATTTCTATATATACTTGTACCTATGTATTGACTGAGTAATATAGAGAATAAAATACATCTGTTCAGAATTTCTACAGATACCAACTTCACAAATATATTATCAGGCTTCAAGTAGAACTTTTAAGATTTAATTTGTTATGCCAAAGGAAGCATTTGTCAAAGAAAGCAGAAGGTAGATTTAATACTAAGACAGAACTAAATTGTGAAATTAAATCATTTCACATCTAGCAAAGGGTATGCTATCCACAATTGTCCCCAATAAACATCTATTGGAAATTGTAAGATCTCTAATGTTTTCAACTAATACTTCTAAGTACATATGGGGTAAGGTTATCTTAACAGCTACATATTTGATCAATGGGATGCCTTCAAAAGCTTAAAAATTTCAAACACCTCATAATTGTTTTAATACATGTTTTCCTTCATCTCAATTATCACATGATCTCTTGCTTAAAATGTTTGGGTGTACTCCAAGAAATCTTCCGCCTCCAAACACTCCTCCAATCCCAGCCCACAGCCCCTCACTGCCCCCTCCACCGTGCCCGCCTGGCGCCACCGTCGCCGGCGCAAGCTCCGATGATCCTCTCCCCTCCTCTCCACCATCATCCTCTTCGCCGTCTCCTCCTCTTTCCGACCATGCCATTCGTTTCGTCCAACCTTCACCCCTTCCAGCTAGATCTACGTTCGAACGTTCGGACGCCGGCAAGCCTCCTTCCCCCACCGACGCCCTCTCCTCCGTCCATATTCCATCCACCCTTACCTCATTAGCTTCGTCTCCTCCTGATCTGCAAAACCCGCCTCATGGATTCACCGTCGGAGCTCCCACCGCCGCCGGAGGAGCCCCCGCACTTTCGGCTGTCATCGCGCCCCATTTCGTCCCCGACCCCGACGCTTTCCCTCCTCTCCCCAGCGTCTCTCCCTCCCCGGTGCTGCCCCCTCCGGCTGCGGTTGCAGCTCGCCTGTCCCCGTCGGCGGCTGCCCTCCCCGGCGTCAGGCTTGGACGCCCGCAGGTGGACGCTCGCCCTCCTTCGCACGCGTCTGGGCACGCTACAGGGGCTGCCCGCCCACTGCCGCCCCCCTCCCTTGGGCTGCCCGTGCAGGCCCAACCCTTGGGCCCTTCTGTTGGGCTCAAGGGGAAGGCTCCCACTGAAGGGCCTTTAGCCCTCCCTGGGCTGCTGGGCCATCAACCCCCAGGCCCAGCAGCATTAACTGGAGCTAGTGGGCAGCAACCCACTTTGCAGAGGAAGAAGCTAGCCCATGCCACTTCCCTTGTTGCTCCTCCTGGGCTCCCAACCCACCCTGCCCCAAATGCAAGCAGCTCACAGGCCCTTGGAGGTGGTATTTCTACTAACTCTGCTATACATTCCTATGCTGCTGCTGTGACTGTGAATAAGGCCCTAGGAAAATCTCAACCGCCCACTAAAAACTCTTCGGATTTTTTCTGGGTCGATCGAGTTCAGGTTTCCAGTTTTACTACCGGACTTCGATTTTCGGGTAAATCTTGTGCTAAATTGACTGGGCCCGTAGCACTCCCCGAACAGTGTATCCTTGGCAACCTCCACGACTGGACCCGATGTTTAGTCGGGTTCTTTCCTGGGCACTCTATGCCTTTTATTGCTATGCGCTCATTAGCGACCCGGGCTTGGAAAACCCTTGGATTGGAGGACGTTATTTCTCCTAGTCCTGGGTTTTTTCTGTTTCGTTTTACGTCGGAGGAGGCTTTACATTCGGTCCTTGAGCAAGGTCCCTAGTTTTTCGGTGGCAAGTTCCTGGTTCTACAGCAATGGCACCACCGTTTCATTTTTGATAAATCTCGGGTCTCCCAGGTTTCGGTTTGGGTCAGGCTGCATGATCTCCCTTTTCCTTTATGGAATGCTAAATGCCTCGAGATACTAGCTAGTCGGCTTGGCCGCCCCCTCAGTTGTGATAGTTACACTGCTGCGAAGACCCGCCTCTCTTTTGCTTGGGTTTGTGTCGAATTGTCCGCTTCTGATGAACCGATCCATGAGCTTGAGATCGCTTGCTGTCTGAGTGACGAGCTACTTCGTGTCCGGGTGGAGTATGAGTGGACGTCCAAGCGGGGTCCCCAGTGTGGTGTTTTTGGTCATACTTGTGCCCCTCCCCCTCCTTCAGCGCCTCTCGTCCCCATTGGTGAGGCGACCCTCAGCCCCTGCCCTAGCGCTTTGGCCCCTGCCCTGGGTTCCCCTACAGGCCCCTCTTTGGACCGGGAATCCCTATTGGGCTCTTTGACAGTTCCTGCTACTGCCCCTCCAGCGGCTCCCCTCCCGCCGCAGCTTCCTGTTCCCACGGCGCCTGGACCTGCTACTTCTCCTGAGCTCCAGCCTAGTCCGCCTCCTGCCCCTAGTCCTGCCCCGGCTCCTGCCCCGGAGACTACCCCCTGCCCGCTCCCCGGTTCTCCTAGCCCAGTTTGCACTCCTAGCCCCGCTTTGCTTCCAGAGTTGCGGCCCACGCCTAGTCCGATGCCCTGTGTTCTGAGTTTGGAGGCCTCTATCCCTAGCAAAATCCACAAACCTCGGTATGCTGGCACTTTTGGCAACCTCCTTTTCGATGCCTCTTTAGCACCTGATGCTCTCCTTCCTGCTCGACAGTTGGACTCTTAGGGGATTTGCTAGTCTCACCTGGCATTTCCCTTGTCGTGGTTTTATATCTTCTTTTGTGAGCCGTCTGTGGCTATTTACTTTTGTCTTTTGGGGAGCCGCTTATGGTTGTTTTGCTGGCCGCCCGTGGCCTTTACTTCCATTTTTGTATATAGCTTATTACTTGTACGAACTCTTACTTAATTAATATATATGTTAACATTTTCAAAAAAAAAGTGTTTTTATTGGTTATCCTTCCACTCAAAAAGGGTACAAGGGCTTTGATCCAATAACCTATGGTTTTTTATTTCCATGCTTGTCACCTTTTTTTAAAGATAAACCCTTGTCTCTCTCGCCTCATCTTCAGGGGGAGACACATAACGAAGATTTGTGTTTTGATAGTTATGACAATGATGTAGATATTTTCTATAATTCTTATTCAAACATTGATGGTGCCTCAAATAATGAAAATAATGATTCATCTTCAATGCCTTTACAAAGTCAATCTCAAAAAAAGAATGAAATGTGTGCAAGACAAGATGGAAATCATTTTAAAGGAAAAGTCTTTTGAGAAAATATCCAGGATGACTGAAAAGTCCAGACAACTTGCAACATGGTCAAAAGTCTAACCCAAAAACAAATCCAGAGATTGGAGACCAGCCAAGTAAATATCAGTTTGAGTCTATTTTTATTGAGTTAGTGTACCTGAACCAATATCTATTCCAGAGTTGGATGAAACTTTAGATTTACCTATTGCTCTTAGGAAAGGTTCTAGAACTTGTACCAAATATCCTTTATATAACTTCTTATCATATCAAAGTCTATCTCCATCACTTCAAGCATTTATTTCTAAGTTATCCAATGTTTCCATTCTTAAGAATATACAGGAGGCTCTAAATATTCCTGAGTGGAGGGATGCAGTCCTGGAGGAGATGATAGCTTTGGAGACAAATAGAACATGGGAGGAAGTTGATCTTTCGAGAAGGAAAATACTGATCGAATGTAGAAGTACAATTCTAATGAATCATTTTAAAGATATAAGGCTCAACTCGTTGCTAAGCAGTTACTCAAACCTGTGGCATGGATTATTCATAAACTTTTTCCACTGTTGCTAAGTTAAATACTGTGAGAATGCTGCTTTCTATTGCAGTTAATCTAGATTGGACTCTACATCAGTCCGATGTAAAAAATGTCTTCCCTCCCCTAGGATTTCGTGAAAGCATCGGTAAAAGGTTATGCAAACTAAAAAAATCTTTATATGCGCTGATACAATCGCCAAGGACCTAGTTTAAAAGATTCGCAAGATTTGTGAAATCTCAAGGTTTCTTACATGAGTTGTCTAATCATACTCTATTCATAAAAACTTTTGTAAAGGGAAGGATTGCGAATCTAATTGTGTATGTAGACAACATTATCCTCACTGACAATGATTTTAAGGAAATTGAAATTCTTAAAAAATCCTTCAAAGGAGTTTGAAATCAAAGACCTAGGGGATCTTAGATACTTCCTAAGGATGGAAATTGCTAGATCTAAGAAGGGCGCAGTAGTCACCCAACGGAAGTATATCTTAGACCTTCTAAAAGAAACTGGGATGAGTGGATGTAAACCATCAGATACCCAACTGGGATGAGTGGATGTAAACCATCAGACACCCCTATGGATTTTAACTCAAAGTTGGGTGAAGTTAAGGAAGGAATTCCAATAGATACAAGTCGATATCAACGACTGGTAGTAAAGCTAATATATTTATCTCACATCAAACTTGATATTCCCTTTTTTTAAAAAAAATAATAGATTTCATTATATATATATATATATATATATATACACACACAATCTAGAGGACCAAATTAGTACAATTCATAGCATCTAGATTACAGAGATTTATGGTTCCTAGTAATCATCTACATCTTGAGATCGAGGGAAACTTGTGAGACCACTTAGTCCAGTATTACTCCAATCCCCATCTGCTCTTCATGCTGCTTGTCAGATTTGCAGCTATTCCTCTGGCTAACATGGCCAATCTACTGGATAGGAAGATGGCCTGAAAAACCATCTCACTGGTTCTACTTTCTTGTTTGAATACTCTGCAATTGTGCTCTTTCCAACAGATATTTCCTTTGTTGTCAGTGTGGTAAGCCAATTTATATATACTCCCTATGAAGAACACTTGGAAGCAATATACAGAATCTTAAGATACTTAAAAGGGAACTCCATGGAAAGGATTTTCTTCAAGAAAAGCAATCAAAAGAGAGTTGAAATCTACACTAATGCAGACTGGGCAAGGCCTCTTATTGACAGAAGATCAACTTTTGGGTATTGCACATATTTGTGGAGAAATCTAATAACTTGGAGGAGTAAAAAACAAAATTTGGTAGCTAGAAGTAGTGTGGAGGCAAAATATAGGGCAATATCAATATTGCCAAAAATCCAGTTTCACATGACCGAACAAAACATGTGGAAATTGACAGACATTTTATAAAAGAAAATGTTGAAAGTGGACTCATTTGCATACCATTTGTACCTACAACACAACAAGTTGCTGATGTCTTCCCTAAAGGGCTATTACGACAGAATTTTGAGTTCTTTGTAAGTAAGTTAGGCATGAAATATCTATGCACCAACTTGAAGGCGAGTGTTGATATTATAGAAATAATCAACGAATTATCTCTAAAGATAATTAGTTGATTCTCTATAGATAAGTAGTTGATATTTTATTAATTAGTTGAGATTTCATTACTTAGAGAATAAATAGATTCTTCTTATTTTAAGGAGGTGATTTAGGGTTGTATTGTCCTATATATTCATTATACTATTAATAAAAAAGTTACAGAAGAATTACTTTGTCTTCGTTCTTCAATAACCAAAGCCCTAATATCAAATTGATGTAGAATAAATAGAATAAAGATTAACTAGTAGCTAAAACTCACAGAAACTAGGAAACATGGGCTGTCTAGTGTTGTTAGGCCGCTAAAAATCCAGATTTTAAGTCTGGAATTCGGCTTGGAATGATAAAATTTCATATTTGGTATAGCTGGGGTTTTTGGGGTTTGATTGCAAGAAATTTAGGTTAGAATTTCAGGGCTTGAGATGGTTAGAATTTAGGTTTGATATGGCTAGAGTTTAGGGTTTTGGTTGTTGGAATTTAGGCGAGGCAAACAGTAATAGATAGTAGGGAAATAGGAATCACTTTTAAGATCTAACAATCATTCTTAGAAGAAAGCATCACACCTTCTAATTGAAAAATTTGTAAAAAAAAATCAGGATATCTTGTTATTGAAGGGCAAAGTACACACATATTCATAGAGAAGTTGCTAGAACTCTTGTTTTATTACAAAATGGTTCCTAAGAAATTGAAATCTTATTCTAATAAAAATTCTACAAGTACTAGACAATTAGGATAACATATCTACAACTAGGATAAAATATCTAAATTACTACTACTTCCTATCTAATAAGGAATCCTGACATAATCTAAATTTCAACTCTTATTGTCTTTGTTGTCAATTCAATACCCTTCACCCACCAAATTAAAGTTTTTAATTGACTGATTTTTCCATATTTATTTCTTTTATAGACTTTAAGTTCTTTTGCATTAATATGGACAATTACGATGTGCTTACATGCATAAGTGCATGTACAATGAATCACAAAGACTGTTGTGGGATCAACTGATAATTTCTTGTGTCACGAAATTAAAGCAGAACTGAAAATAAGAGAGCTAAATGACCTTGGGTATTGGAAGAGATGCAGGAGTTTAATAGATAGTCAAACAATGTTGAGATAAGAAACCCAAATTTAATAGGAAATGTAATCGTAAAAGTGAAGAAGTACTTAAGCCCTGTTCTATGATTCAGCAGAAAATCTTGTTCAGAAGTTTATGTTAGTTAATCCAAGGAGCTCTATGAGTCGTTTGGACACATTTCTTAGCTCTAGTCCATGTCTCTCATGGCCTGATTGCTCCCTAAAGACTTTGATTGTGACACTTGGAACTTATTGAAGACTTAATAGCAAATCACAGCCGTATAATCTAATTTGAAAATCATTCTTTATCCTGCAACATAACAAGAATTATATGTGATGATTCTTTACTTTCCTATAGCATTCCCCCCTTTTTGGGCTCTAGTTTAACATAATGGAGTCTTATAATACGGGATATCAGAACGATTTACAAAAGTATCATGAAAGCTAGAAAGAAAGTAAAGCTGACGCCACACCCACAATCTAATTAAGCAAGTTAAAATCCGCCAATTCAAGAAAAACAATCCCTTTAAATGCTTCACTCCCTTTAAACTTCTGTAACTCGTTTATCAATCTACACAAATTGAAAAGATAATCGCCAGAAATGAAGCACAAACAAGCAAATACAAAACCACCCATATGGAAAGCAATAAAGAAATGGAAACAAGGAAACAGACCACTAACGAAGAGCTTAGTTTTGGAAAAGGATGGTGATGAAGTAGAAGCCACGACTAGTAAGCCACTGATATGGCGTCCTCTTCTTTGGTGGATGCATAAATGGCTCCAGCCACTCCAATACATTGAAAAGCAAGGAGTTTGCGTTGGGCATGAGGCAATTCGCTTCTTAGTTTCCATATGACCATGATTTTGGATTCTAAGGATGGGTGAAACAGCCCCCAAAACGGTGCTTGCCGCCATTGTTCTTGATGATAAAAAGAACCAAGGTTCAGGAGAGAACAATGAATCTAGTCCGTTGTCACCGCCCTGTTTAAGTTACATGCAGGAGTAGTTTCAAAATTACAAATAAGTATCAGCAATATTATATGCAATGATATGAATAACGTATCAGGCTCAGGTTTGGATTGGGCTCTAGAACGGAGCTGTATTGGTACCGGCCAAATAAATTTGTTTGTTGAAAGTTGAAACGGCCAAGTAAATTTTCACGCGCTCAACATTTTATTAATACCGTACCAAACTCCGTAGTCCGTATTTAATTTAATTTATACGTTCACACACAAACTTTACTTAATTTTTTATTTATAAACTAACTTTAAAAAGTAATTAAATATTTAATTTTTTAAAATCTAACCCTTATCTCCGGTAACTTAATTTTTTAATTGTAAACTAAACTTTAAAAGGTGATTATTAAATATTTAATTTTTTAAATTTAACCCAACATTAATATTTTCGTCACAAATCACGTCAAACGAAATTTTAAACACATATAATGACAGATAAAATGAGATGTACATGTCAAATTCTTGTTGAAAACTTAATTAATCTTAAGCAAAACAAAAACCTAACCCAATTGAAATTAGGACTTGGATGTTCTGCGCCAAAAAAACCTATCTTAATTGACATTTATAGAAGGAGATACACCTCATAGAGTACATAAGAATAGGGAAATTCATAGCGGTTGATTAAGCGTAGACCTTAGAATGTTCGCTTTCTAATTCGTAATCCATCCTCCACCAATAATCCAAATCCTCATAGTGATCACACCCAAAATTTGGCATTTTGGATTTTGAAAGTTGATTTTGGATTTTGGCATTGAATTGATCCGAATGTCCCATTGGAAAATAAATTTAGAATGGTGATTGTGATT
>JAOQMR010000006.1:20844823-20855296 GCA_027563865.1 Erythroxylum pelleterianum | reverse complement strand
ATAAATAAATAAATTTTAAATATAAAATTTTATATTTTATTATTAAATATATATATTTTATTATTAATAATATAAAATATTATTATTAATTATTTAATAAAATTTATTATATTGTATTTAATATATTAATATTATGAATTGGTTATATTTAGTATTAAGAAGAATTATTGAGGGTATATTAGGTAGTATGTATTTATTAGGTTACGTTCCATCCTAAACCCCCAAATCGGAGGTTTCCTATTTTCACTGTTTAGAATGGAATGGAACGTAACATGAAACCCTCCGCTTCCATCTCATTCCATTCCATTCCATTATAAAACTCTCAACCAAACGATGGAACTATGTTACGTTCCATCCCCTTCCATCCCTAACCCCCAAACTAAATAGAGCCTAAAGAAGGTGGAGGGTGAAGGAAGCAAGCGCAGATAATGGTAGAGTTAAAAGGAATAAATATTCAGTTGACAAATTGCTCATAACACCAAAAGTAGGCTCCGCTTTGGACAGGAGTAGAAAGGGCACCTGTTCATGTCCACTCTCGTAAAAAGTAACAAAAAAATATGTATACTTTATTATTTTTATTTTTTATAAAAATTTATTTTTGACATTTATAAAGAATAAAAAGAAACAAAATAGGTCTTTTTTTTCTTTACCCGAAGTTTACAAAATATTGAGAACGAACATGACCAATAGAACATTAGATCCATGATTATGAACAACAAATGAGAGCAAATATCAAACACAATGACAAGGCAAAAGAAAGTCAATTCCGAAAAGTAACAAGGCAAGGCAAAGAAACTAAGTTTCATGACAAGACAGAGAAAGTCAATTCTGGGTTGTGCTTTATATTTTCGCAAATAAGAGGAATGTGGGTTGGTTCGATATTTTTTTCCATGGCAAAAATACAAATTTGCCCCTAGTTTTTTTTCTATTTGTTTTTTTTTTTGAATACAAGGTAACATGAATCTATTAGTGCAAGGTTTTGTCGTACATTGCGCCTTACTTATCCCTCTTATAGAAATTCCAAGTAGGCAGCCAAGTAGGCAGCGGAGGCTCCTAAAGATGATAAATGCCTGGACAGGCCTTGATGGCTAGGGTGGTCAGGTTATCAGAGGTCAAATTTCCTTTACAATGCACGTTCTGGATATGAACTTCCTACTTTCGGTTGAGCAATGCAGATACCTGTCAACAAGAAATATTATGAATTAGTTATGGTAAGGGGAGTAGAGAAAATGTTAATGACTTCTAAAGAATTCACTCCCAAGATAAGCCGGTCTTGCTTGTATTATTAAATCCAATAACATAACGACGGAACATAGTACGAGATAATTGTGCTGGTAAAATGGAAGGGAACAAAATCTCTTGTTCCTAGATGTCCTGTTACCTCAGTTCCGTCAAATCTCATCAACCCAATTTTGATTACTTATTGCAACGAATGAACGACATTAATTTTAGAATTGGGAACTGAACATCTGTTACAAATTTTAAATTTGTATTATTAAATTAATTATTTAATATTTAAATAAATATTGTATATCTTTAAATAAGTTTAGAGTTTGTTTTTGTTTTTTAATTTTTAAATTTAAGAAAAATTATTTGTTTAAGTTTTTAATTTTAATTTCTTTCCGTTTTCAAAATTTTTAAAACCATAAAAGTAGATTTTATTTTTAAATCTAATTTATTATTAGTTAAATATATTTTTTTAATTTTATAATTAAATATTAAAAATTTAACTATTAATATTAATTATTGATAAATTTTTTGAATAATTTAATTTTATTTAATAAGTGTAATTAAATTAAATAAACTTAATAATTATCAGTAAATAAAATTAAAATTTATAATTAAAATTGATTTAATAATCAAAATATATTTAAAGATAAATAATAATTTATCAATTATTTATTTTAACAAAATAAAATAATTTTATTGATGAAATAAAATCAATTAATTAAAATATTATCTTTAAGTTTTATTTAATATATAATTTTATTAGTAATAAGAATATAATTATATTAATATTAATTTTGTTTTTATTTGAGAAAATATAAATTAAAAGCACAAAATAGAATTTAAAAATCACTTAGGTTTTTACCCTACTTTTTTAAAGAAAGAAACATGTTAAAAAGAATAGTGCCGACGACGCTGCTCAAGTTCAAACGTATGAAGTTGGAACACGGCTTTGTTCTTTGGGGAAAAGCATATCCACCTGGTTCCTCTTCTCTCATCCTCGAAGCAGAGACCGGCTTTGCTAGGCAGTAGAGTGGAAGACTAAGACGATGGCGGCATCAATGAGATTGAGCAGTGTTCGTTTACGAAAATTGAATGATAAAACAGTGAAAAAAACAGCGGTGCTGTACCATTATCCATGTCCAGACGGTGCTTTCGCTGCATTGGCCGCCCATCTGTACTTCTCCGCCGCTTCCATTCCTGCACTCTTTTTTCCCAACCCCGTCTACTGTCCCATCACTCTTGACCAACTTCCACTTCACGAACTCTCTCATGTTTATCTTCTTGATTTCGTTGGTCCCCCTGGTTTTTTGCACCAACTCTCCTCCAAACTTCACAGGTTTCTAACATTCCTTTCTTTCCCACACTTGTTTTTTTTCCATCTTTTTTCTTTACTGTTATTGATATTGCCCGTTTCTGTGATTTTGTTGTATAAATTTGGTTTTTTTTTGGATGTATGTGTAGGGTGGTTGTACTGGATCACCACAAAACGGCGCTGGAGATGTTCCAAACTTCGTTTGGTGATAATGTTAGTAGAATCATAGACATGGATCGAAGTGGGGCTACTATTGCTTATGATTATTTCAAGCAAATGCTCTCCAGGTTTGCTGATGTTGATCACAGTCGTCGTGTTATCAGTGAATTCGTGCGTGTTAGGCCTCTTTTTGATTACATTGAAGATGGGGATCTTTGGAGGTGGAGACTTGAAGACAGCAAAGCTTTTAGTAGTGGATTGAAAGATCTGAAAATTGAATTTAGCGTTCACTTAAACCCTTCCTTGTTTGACCAGGTAATGTTTTTATATACCTTCTTCAATGTTTTCTCACAATCTTTTTGGTTGTGGCCTATACTGTTTTAGCGTTTAGAAATATGAATTTTGTTTCCACTACAGCAGAAAATAAGTAAAATTTGATGTTTCACTCTGAATAAGTTTTTACCTTTATAGTTTAATAACCACTCATGCTTTTGACAGTATGCAAGCAAATATAAAGAACTCTGTTAGAATTATCAAGTGATTTTAGTTTGTCATTCAAGAATTTTATAGAACATCAGCGTCAAGGTCTAACTTCATCCAAATGACTAAAAATAATTGCACTGGCTCTGGGGGATATTAACAGTTATTTAGATCACGGAAAAGCTGTCGAAAGAGCATAGTGCAGAACTGTCTATTTCACTTGAGAACTGTCTATTTCGCTTGATCTTTGTAATTTTGAAGAAGTATACGTTTGCTTTACAAATAAGCATTATTATCTCTATTTGATTCTTTTTCTGTCTTCTACTATCCATGGTCTCTATTAGCGGGCACGTGGTAGGTATCTCTGTCACATACACAACGTGCATACAGCATGCTCCTTTATAGCAAGTTCTTATGTTTCTAAAAAACTCTAATGTTTGTGTTTCTGCTTGTGAACAAGTTATTATTTTCAATTTTGATGGTTCTTGTTATGTAAACTGCTAGTAATCTAAGTCTGACTTTTCTTTCAGTTACTATCTTTGGACTTGAAGTCTATTATTGATCAAGGAATGCTGAGCTTGTCAACCAAACAGAAGCTGATAGATGAAGCCCTTGATCAGTCATTTGAAATTGCACTTGGTGGGGGAGCTTTTGGAAACTGTCTGGTATTGTGCATGCTCTTTCTTTATGTTTTTTAACTTAAATGGAACAGTCCAACATGCATAATTACATTAAAGAGGGAGGAGATATAGTAGCATAAATTGAAAATATATGTAGTCTATAGAGGTTTGTCTCCTAACAGGAGCCTAAGTTCTCTTCCAATGAAGATAGATTTTTGGTTCAATGCAAGACCTAGGTGAGGAACAATTCAATTGACAAAAGCCCTTGGTCTTATTTTGGTAAATAAGAATCAAAGAGAAGATATTGGAATTGATCTGTTAGATACAATTTGAGAATTTTGTTTACTCACCATGCACATGAAATCAAGTATCAAAGGGATCTTTATCCTTGACGATCTATATATATTCTATTGATTACCATGTACCTAAAATTTTAAGGAATGAGAACTAATTCTGCTTCTGTAGTAAAGAAAAGCCACTGAGTCAACACCAGAATTGACAAATATAAGGAATGGGTAAATTTGAATGCCAGCTTTCATGTGTTTATAACCTCAAAATAACACTTGTAAAAGCAACTTATTCTACTGAAAATCAATGGTTCAAATCATCCTTATCTCAATATGGTGAACATGCTAATTGCTAGTCAATGTCATAAATATATGACATTTTGCAGTTGCTCTCTAGCATTAATGGATGGAAGAATGTAGAAATTTAGGTGAAAAGCAGCTAGGAATTGGTTATTTGACTCAATATTCATCATTCTGTCAATTAATAACATCTCATAGTTCGATTTTACTCTTAGACAATGTTGGACTGGATATGGAAATTTGGTCAACTATGTGTCTATCAGATAATTTCTTGCTTGTCTATTTCCACTCTAATCAAAATCTGCAAAATGAAAGCTGCAAAGGGTTTCTAATTTTTGTAGTTGGATCAATACTCATCGTTACTTCTAAATAAGTATCCAATGATGAAAGAAAATGCATTAGCACTTATAGTTTTCATATGTTGATGTGCCTTTTGCAATATGTCTCAAAATATTCCTATTTTCTCTTATGTCATTCAGGAATAAGTTCATTTTGTTTTTTCTCCACTAAGCTCTTATTGTAGATATCTAAACATAAACAAGCACGACCAAGCTTATGGGTGCAGTAAACAGTGTTTGGTCTCATTAGATACTTTCAGGTTCTTGAGACGTGGAACCTTGTAGTTAAAATGATGTTGATGACATAATGTCCTTGTGGTGTTGTTTTGAGCTTCTGCTGTAAATTGTTGTGTAATTATTCTTCCTTCAAGAGGGCTGTGTTTTTAGTCAGGTGATTTTTGACTGTAAAGCCAGTATGGAGAAGCTTTCAAAGCTTATACTTGATCCTGTTAATTGTAGGCTGCCAATGCAGATTCAATCTCAGTGTTGAGGAGTGAACTAGGACACCAATTAGCTGCAAAAAGCTGTAGTCTAAACTTGAGGTTTGTCATTTTCACATCTCAAATTAGATACCCTTTTATTTCTTGATTTATTTTGCTTATTTCATTTTCACTTTGTTGTTAAACGCATCTGTAACTCTTATATTTCCAACTATTTGTTCTTTCCATGGTTTGATTCTACATTCTAGCATTCTTGATAGCATGCATGAACGTGCTACATATAATAAGTTATTGCTGAAAGCTTATTCCAAAATGGAACAAAGATGAATGATTTTTATAACGTATTAGAGTTACTGTACTTCAATCATCATGCTTTCATTATTGAGGATATCTTTGGTATGAAGGTACGACAAACAAGATAGAAAATTTTGAAAATTCAAGGTAGGCCTTGTGTTGCAATTCTGACCTCCAAACGGAACACAAAAGATGCAATAAAATCCTTGAATTTCATGTACAATTGCTCCTCGATAAGATGAAGATGTAGGATAAAGCTGTTTGTAGAACTTGAATTTGATTTTGATGTGGTTTTGGCTTGTAGCTGGAATATTTTAGGAGAAAATTTTGGCTGAATATGGGAATGGCTTGAAGCCTGGATTTTTGGTCTTAAATTAAGCTACTCTTGTTCCAATAAGATGTTTCTGTTCAGATTAAGAGGTCCATGTGATACAAAATCGAAGTTAGTTGTAGGACGGATTCTATTTGTTGCCTGCAGTTTTCCCTATGGTGACTGAGTCATGTTTTATGTTCTTAGTTCTATTTCAACTTTGTTTCCTGAAGCACCAAAAAGGAAAATTTTCCATCTAGGCATTATTCACCATATGTTTTCCTTGTTTTATTACCTTAGGGGAATTGGAGCTGTTGTATATAGTGTTCCAGAGCTTGAAAATGATCAATTACTGAAAATTAGTCTAAGGAGTTTGGATGCTGAAGACACGATACCGATTTCACAGGTTTGATTTTTGAACTTTGACATTTCTAATTTGTTATCATGCATGACATTTATATGTTTTTATGGTTTACTGTTAGGAATTTGGAGGTGGTGGACATCAAAATGCCAGTTCCTTCATCATAAGCATTGAAGAGTTTCATCGTTGGAAAGTCAACAGAAACACTTTGCTATAGGTAATTTGTGCATACTGGTAGTGAAATTGGTCCCAGTCAGAATTAGATGCTTAGGTGTCTATGAGAATGTGTGGTCTTAATTGTTTATTGATGGTTTCTTGTCAGCCATTTTCCAGTCCTTGTTCTCAATTGTTACATCTTTGTTTATTAGCCCGACCAAATGTCCTGGTGCCTTATTCCCTCCATTAATCTTTTGTTTGTTTGTGATGAACTTCGACCTTAAGACATATTTGTTCTTATACCTTCCTTTTTTTTTTTTTTCTGTATTGAGGAGAATAGGGGGATGTAATATTGAATTCTCTGTTATTTATACCTAGTATTTGAGAATTCTGTTGCAGGGGCCAAAAGCCATAAAACTGTGGAAAAGCTTGACAATTTTCTTGGTGAAAGTTCTGATCTTCTTGGAGGGGGATGACAGGAAATTATGGTCTGAGACATGGGAAAAGAAAAGGGAAAGAAACTTTTCTTTTTTAGCATCCGCAATAATATCCATTTTTATATTAAGTTATCATGCAGTTTTCTGTTGAATCTGTGTCGCCAGAGTTCTCTCGTTGTACGGCTAACTGCAAATTCTATGACTCGCAAATGCTGTCCATTAAGACTCGTTCTGTTACTTGTATTTTTGGTATTCTTCTAAGCTGTCGACATCAGGGGGAACTAGAAGCTAGTTAATTAGTTAGTGACATTTTTGTAATTATAATGCACTAGTTTTATCTGTTACCAGTATATAAGCCGGGTTTCAATGTACAGATACTCTAAATAGTTTCAATGAAAAACGAAAGTTCTCCCTTAGAATCAATGGATAAGTTATTTAAAAGAGTGGTGTTGGTTAGCAAATATCTTTGTTCATGGTATCAGTCCTATTTTTCCCTTATCAGTGCTGCAATACGAGTGATTATGAGATATTGGACATGCTGAGAGGACATGGAAACTTCAGCAGGAGGCTCAGTTTTTATCTGTTTGTGAGCAATGGAAGATCCAAAAGCAACAGCAAGAGAGATGAAGAGCAATGTTTTAAAAACCGGATTGGTTATTGAACTAGTTAAAGAAAATGTTTAAGCTTTTAAAGGTTCAATCGGAATTAAATCGTTATAAAATAAGTATAAAGTAAATAAGAAATAAAAATTATAAAAATAAATAAAAACAAAATATTTATTACAATTCACTAATATATATTATTATATAATAAATTAATAATAACTCTAATTTAATTATTCGAAAATCTCAAATTTAAACTATGGATGAACTCTCACATTTTTATTTAATCCAAAATGTGTCTTCAATAACTATTTAGTATAGAAAAAGAAATCTATATTCAAGTTGTTTGATTTAACAAAATTATAAATACTAACATTAATTGTTGGTAATGGAAAATGAAAAAACTTTGGAATGCAAACATATACCTTATGTGTTAGACGCACAAGAAGTTGGTACATGGAAAGACTCTCTTCTCCGTTTACAAGTCATCTCTCTTTGAAGTTTGAATCTTTCACTTCTCCATTTTCATGCCTTCTCAATTTTCATGATTTTCTCCTGTATTTTATCTCCGTCTACAAGCCGTCTCTCTTTGAAGTTTGAACCTTTCACTTCTCCATTTTCAAGCCTTCTCAATTTTCATACTCTTCTTCCATATCTTTATCTCCGTCTACAAGAATACAAGCAATTAATTTAATATCTGAGATGGTTTATGACTTTGGAGGGAGTTCTGGACAAGTGAGTGTGTGTTTGTTCTCTGGCCCTTTTTTGTTTCTTGGTTCTTAACCCTAAATTTATGTTTTTGCTTTTTGGTTTGTGAATCTTGTGATTTGGTTGGTTTGGGCATCGAAAAAGAAGAAGAAGAGTATGATTCTTCACGGTTCAAAAATAAAAAAACTGGCATGTTTATTATTTAGGGATCATTTGGTTCTACTTCTGTTTTTTTGTTGTTGTTTTTTGTTTCTGTTTCTTGTTTTTTGTTTTTGTTTTTTTTTTCCTTAAAAAAACGAAAGCTTATTTAGTTGAAATTTGTAATATGAAAATTAAAAACAAAAACTTGTTTGGTTGAGATTTCTAATAAAAAACTAAAAACAAAAACATATTTGATTTTATTAACATGTTTCTATTTTTGTAATTATACTATTATGTGTAATAATTATAATATAATACATTATATTTTTAAATTAATTAATTATCATTATAACTAAAATTAAATATATGTTAATCAAATATTATTAAAAAATTACACATTAATTGTATATAATAAAATTACATAAATTAAAAATTATATTAAGTCGTTTTAATCAATAAAAGATGTCCATCATAATTACCAAAAAAAATGTTCATCATACTATAATTCTTGAAAATATAATAGTATTATCATTTTCGAAAAGAAACATAAATCAATTAGAAATAATATAATACTCCACATTTGTCTAGCAATTTTATCTCGCTTCCAAGACATACCTCGAAGTTGTGCTGGAGTGATATTATACTCCACTTAAGAACTTGCATCGTCATTTTCACTTCGACTGATTTGTTCTTCATTTTCAACACAGCTTTCAAATAATTCATCGCTTTGTCCACACATTCTAATATAGTTGTGTATAACACAACAAGCAATAACGATGTATTTTTGTTTCTTCATATCATAACTCGGCATGTTTTTAAGTATAGGGAATCTTGCTTTTAGAACACCAAAACATCTTTCAATAACATTTCTTAATGAAGAATGCCTGTAGTTAATCATCTGCCTCTATAATCTCGCAAATGATATCTTTTACCTCGATATGGTGAAAGAAATCCAGGCATATTAGTATAACCCGAGTCAACCAAATAGTACTTACCTAATATATAAAGAACATAATATTAATAAAAAGATATTAAAAATGAATCATAATTACTATGTTTATTTTAAATAATATAATACCTTGTGGAGGCATAAGAAATTGATTCGTTGGATTTGTCACTGTTTTCAAAAGAACTCGGGAGTCATTTGCAGTACCTTCCCATCCAGCCATTACATATGTAAAACGCATATCAAATGATCAACAACACATAATATTTTGGGTTGGATTAATTCTTTTGCCCCTGTATGGTGTTTGTTCATCGGTTGGAACATGTGCATCAATATGTGTACCATCTATTGCTCCTATACAATCCTAAAAATTTAAAAATATATTAAAATAAAATTTAATCATAAGGACATAATTAAAATAGTAATTAAATAAATGAATATACCTGAAAATATGAAAAGAATTTTGAATTATGTTGAATCTCAGGAGGTGTATTAGTAAAAGATGGTGGATTAGACTCTTTTTGCAAGACGATTAACTACATATAAGACTTTTCGAAAGTACTTCGAAATTGTCTAGGTTGAATGTTGAAAGCGTTCTGCATTGACTCTAGTTGTCTCACTATGCCCTATAATCATCAAGAAAATTACTACTTGCTCCTCCACAGTCAAATGATTTGTTGCCTTTAAGCCTCCTAAAGTCTTCAACTCGTCACATAAGCTTAAGAAGATTGTCTTTCTCATTCTTAAAATTTCATAAATCCTTGTAGGATTTCTATTCAAAAGTTCTAATATCCAATTATGACCTAGTAGAGCAAAAGTTCTACATGGTTACTTTTGTAAATGAAAATATTTGTTCTCTCTAGTAGTTACAAAAATAATGATTACCTTCTTCACTTTATCATCAGAATTCGATTCGAAATCTGATAAGAAATTCATGTATCTACAATGTCAACATTAAATAATTAATAAAATATTCACTCAAGTATATTTAATCAAATATAAAAAATATTCATATAAAATATAAACTTAAAATTAAGTCAACTATTCATACAAAGCACAAACTAAATATGTTCAAAATATAGAATAGTGCTTAATATAAAAATGTCAAAACAATAAAAATTCGATATGCAATAATATGAAAATATAATTAAAGTGACATAATCCAATCCAGCTTCCTTGCTTGTGTCATATTCAAAAAAATATCCCTATAAAGTGATAATCATGTAAAGCCTTAACAATTTTTCCATATTACACACCTTCAACACCCAATTCATCTAAAGAATTCAGACATTCCATCATTATGTTAGACTCTTGAGATCTACTCTCTGCGGTGGATGATGTTTCCTTCAATT
>JAOQMR010000006.1:20803495-20821907 GCA_027563865.1 Erythroxylum pelleterianum | reverse complement strand
TACTGGAACTGGGACCTATGTTCACCGGATGGGTGAGTTAACAGGCTAGGCCTATGGTTCCTAACCAGTATACATTGAGTCATAGGCTGGACCTATGTGTTTTTCTTTATGTCATGTATATTCACTTCATAGGTTATCTACACCATCTTGGTATGAATCGAATTTTATTTGTGATATATGTTTTTCCTATGCACTGAGTACCTAACGTACTCGTCCCCCTCCGCTTTCCAACCATGCAGGTTAATTTAGTAAGTTTGAAGCTCTAAGTAAATCATGTCGTCTTTTGACATTTTCGGGGTATTACCGTACGTGGGTAGTTTCCTATTTTGTACTTTTATTGTCTAATGGCTCATGAACTGTGTTTATGTATATACGCTTTATAATTCTATAAGCTAACTTTTGATTGTATTGTATTTTGTAAAAGATTTTATGTATGAACTTTTGATACTATCGTTGAGATTGCCTGGAATTGAGATTAGCTTGAGTGGACTAGAGAGTCCTAGAGTTATGGTTGGATGTGAATATAGAAGTGTGTTTTAAATCGTTTGCAAGTTTTGAGATTTTGAAAATACAGTCGTTATACTGCCCAAATTTTAAAAAAAATAATTGATATTCAGTTAGCCTTGCATAGTCGGATTAAGGATATCGTTCGTGTCCTTAGCCTAGTTATGCAGCGGTTGTCATGAGCCCGATGTAGTATAGGGTCGTGACAAATGTTATAAACTGGTGACATTTGTTATTGTTTTATACAAACTGATATTTCCTTTATACCTTGTTGTTTGTACGTAGTCCTTTGTTTAATTTATTTGTAATTGTAACTACAATGCGTGGTCTCTCAATTATTTGATATCCCATATTCACTACTTGTGATTCCAAAGACATAATACAAATTCTTTCGCCCACGACCCTTTCTTTATTTCTGTTGATTTATGCCTTACAGTTAATTGATTGGTTGTAGTTTAGTGAAAAAATAATTTAAAAGTATTCTTTATCTTGTACATATTTAGATGTATATGATAAAGTTCATGTTATAATTATACATTGTAAATAAAATTATGATGAGATTATAATTATGAAATTCATATTACATTTACATATTATCACTAAATTATTTATAGTCATGGTTCTATTAAGATTGGACATTAATAGAACGTAAAAGACTAGCACATGTTTTATTTTTCCTTATGAAGTAAGCAATCAATCTCATAAATTAAAGTATGGAGATACTTAAACAAACATATGGGTGCTTGTTAGAGAACAAGTTTACTTAACTAACCCAATATGAGAAATCCATTTAGAATATTACTTGTATGTCTACGAAAATTCTCATTGTGATGATTGTGTAAGTGATCCTTTGATTTGAGATCTCCAAAGTTATCTTATATAGGGATTGTTACGTTTTGATACTATTTATGACATATTCTAATAATAGGTAGTTCATTTTAATAGTCATTAGATGTAGTATGAACTATATGGTGGTAATTGAGTGATCAAGATATGATTTATCACCCTAAGGTAATTAGAAAAAAAATGTTCTATTGTTCTCAATTAATATTAATTTGGAAAATCTTTGGCCAAAATAAAATGACATTTTTGTAAATAGTTTACAAATGTTATTAATTGAATCAATAGCTAATGTCAAAGAACTAATATAATTGTACTCAAAATTGAGTAGACATTAATTACATACTCTATATCTAATCTGAACACTGTATAATGAAATGTTTGAATTATATAGAAAAATCATACACAGAAAGGTTAGTCAAAAATACTTTGACATTCCTAAATATATGGGTAGTCATGATGAATTGTTAGACGTCAATCATGATCTATGATTATAAATTGTTTAATTGGAGAATTAAAGAAAAATTAAAAGAATTTTTAATTTATCTAATTCTATTATGAATTAGAATTATAATTTATAATCATTGTCAACTTATTTGGGAACCTAATGGGTCTCACATAAAGAATTGGTCAAAGAGAGCAAAGATATTTTAATCAAGTTGGACTTGATTGTAAAGTTTGAGAAAGTTTATGAGTATAAATGAGATATTTAATAAATAAGGATCAATATGAGATACTGGATCTTATTTGGGAATAATTGATATTATGGAATTATTTGTAATTTTAATTAAAATTAGAATTTAATTTCAATTAAATTACTGAAATGTCCAAAACCTGTTATAAATAGCTTAAGCTCTAATAAAACTATCACTTTTTACTTAACCCTCTCTGTAAGAGTTAGAATTCTCTCAACATGTTATGTGTATACCATTAGAGGTCGGACACTTATATAGGTACGGTGGTTGATATGGATTAGTTTCGAAAACAGTTCGAGGGATATAACAAGATAAGGATCAAGCTTCAGAATAAAGTGAGAATTACTATTCATACTTTATTATGATTTATATGTTAATCATTTTATATAATTAAAGTGGTCTTAGTTTTTGGGAAATCACTTAGTTTTCGGGAAATCAAAATACGAAAAAGATTCATAATTATTATGTCGTTGGGATTGAATCCCTCCCAATTTTCGAACAATTTCTATGTCTCACTTTAAAGTTATTAAGTTGATGGATATGGGTTAAAGGAGTCTCTCAATCACAATATCAATATAAAAATTATCGCGGTTTGTATAAATTAATTTTATAGACTAATTTGGCCGAACTAGAGTTGCAGGTATCATAAGTGTAAGTTAGTGAGATAATATTACTGCCAATAAGCGCATAACTACAATAAGTAAATGAAAGAAGAAAACAACAAAGCAGGATAAAGTTGATAATATGTGAACAAAATGCTCTATAATCGTCTATAGTCTGCATTATATTTTGTGATCTTAATAACTCAGGAATTTATATGAGATAAACTATATCTTCTCATTCCTATTTAATGAGTATATATACAACATTTACTGAAAGTCTCTTAATCCAAAAAAATCCTAATAATAACACTTAAAAATATGCAAAATCTTTACATTCTAAATTTACATATATCCCAATACTCCCCATCAAATTGGTGCATATAGATTTTGAATGCACGACTTGCAAAGAAGATAGTCAAATTGACATTTGCTAAGTGCTTTCATTAGTATATATCAACAAGTTTAAAGTAACTATGAACATGTTATGTGACAATATTCTCAAACTGAATCTACTCATGCACGTAATGACAAACGACTTTAATATGCTTAATAAGCTTATGGAACTAAGATTCAAGGCAATATAAAGAGTGTTCTGATTGTCATAATATAACCCCATAACCTATGTATGTTTGATCCTAAACGAGCATAATAATGCTTTGAGCCAGATCAACTTACAAGTCGTCATAGCCATCGAACAATATTCTACTTCAATAGAGGACTAGGATACTATAGTCTACTTCTTTGTCTTTCAAGAAATAGGAGAATTACCCATTAGAAAAAATATACCCTATTAATGATTACCAAGTTAGAGGATAGCTAGTCCAATCAAAATCACTAATCGTATAATTCGAGATCACTGTCTACTCGTAGCAAAATATCCTGCCCATAATGACCCTTCAAATAATGAACCTCTCTTAATGTTGCATCCCACTGTTCCACCTAGGGCACTTGCGTGAAATGCGTTCGAATATGCATACAATAACTCAATTTAGGTCACGTATTGGTCAGCTAAATCAACTACCCTAGTAGGAGAATAAACCTTTTGGGAAGATCAAGTAATCACCCAATAACCAACATAAGATGAAGATAATATTTGATTGGTAAATCAACAGGTTTAGCACCTAACAACCTAGTTTCATTGACACTATCGAGTGTATATTTGTGCGGAAAAAAAAATCCCTATGGATTTTTAGCCACCTCAATACCAAGGAATACTTTAACATATTTAATTATTTCATATAAAAACAATGACCAAGATAAAAACTTAAAAGTGGCCAAAAGTTCACCATCATTCCCAATAATAATTAAATATAATAGTCATCGCCTTTCAAAAAGTAAATAATATATAATCAATATAGGATTGAGTGAAGCCATACGTTTTGAGTGCACTAGCAAGTTTAGTAATCCAATTTCGGGGTGCCTATCTTAGGCCATATAAAGATTTGTGCAAACGATAAACCTTATATGAATAAATAGTAGCAAAGTTAGAAGGAAGTTTCATATAAACTTCCTCACCAAGATCACCATGCAAAAAGGCATTATAAACATCTATTTAATGTAATTCCCAATTCTGTGCAACTACAACAGACATGAATGTTCTCACAGTTACCATCTTAGCCACAAATGTGAATGTTTAATTATAGTCTACACCTTCTATAAGGTTATTTTCCAAAATCACCAATCGGAATTTGAATTGTTCGATTATGCCATCTAAATTGCACTTTATTTTGTTAACCTATTTGCACCCAATTTCCTTTTTGTGTCGGGGAAGAGTCTCGATATTCTAAGTCTCATTCTTTTCAAGTGCATCAATCTCCTGTTTCATTTCCTTTCACCATCGTGGGTTATGCACTGCCTTTGAAAACTGGGCTAGTTCAATCTCAATAGACAGTGTTACAAGGAAAGCTCTAAGTTTGGTAGAAAAGTTATCACATGTTATATAATAAGCAGTGGGATACGGAGTACGTAAGATTGATTATGATGCTAATGAAGTAAGGGGTCTATACAATGCATGATGTTGGTAACATAATCTCTAAGCTGAGTGGAGTGTTGGTAAATGCGATGTCCATATCCCATAGGCTCGACATTAACCTATAGTGGTCTTGTATCATTTTCATTATTGGTCATATCACTCCCCCTTTCCTCCATACAACCCTCCAAATTATTTTCAATCCTCTTGCTCCTCCTTTCTTCATACTACCTAGCTAGACTACCCATCAAAATTGGAGCAAAAGCACTATCTCACTGCCATATACCATTAAGTAAATCTTCATGTCCTAAACTGAGGTCTCCATTGTTATAAACTACAATGAGCAAAGCTACTCCAACACTATTGTCGAAATTAGGCACCTTGATTTCAGCATAAAGAAACTTATCTTTACAAATTAAACATTATATGTGGCAAAATAGACATTGGACTTAAGATCATATAATTTCCAGACCTTCTGTGTATGAGAATAAGCAACAAAAATACATTGTCGATACTACAAACTAAGTTAATCCAAATCACACTCACAATAATAAGCATATTATAAATAGCTAAATGTATGAATATAGGCATATAAGGGTTCCTTTCTAAATAACATATCATGTCATGTTTTACCACCATTAAACTAGTCGAAATCCAGTTAATAAGATATCTTACTGCCAAAATACATTCTCCCCAAAAATTAATTGGCAAGTGAGCTAAAAAAACCCAATGCATAGCCTACATTAGGAATGTGTCGATTTTTCCTTTCAACCCACCTATTTTGTTGAGGGTATCTAATATTTACCCCCTGTTGAACCAAGAAAATAACTCATCAACATAGCCATATATGGTACCAAATATTTATAACATTATTATTCTCCATAATACACATATTTTCATTCCAAAATTCACACATTAAAGTCTCTCTGCATGCTCGTGGTGGGTAATAGATCCTCCAGTATGTACAGGAAGGCTCTCTCCCCACGGTCCTCCATGTCTGTTGGTAAAATATTCTCTAAAATGGACTTTGCCTTGGGTGATGTCCAATAATGCTGCTAACGACTCCATATTTATTTAGAAATATAAGGCAGTCGTACATTAGTCTTGTGTATCGCACCAACAAAGTCTCAATAATGTGTACGTGCTTGTCTCTCCTATACTTTATAGATGATCGTGTAAAATTTAGAATCCCAAAAAAAGTCTTTCTCAAAAAAAGGAAAAAAAAAACGATAAGTACTTATAATCTACACTATTTATTTAATTAATGCATAAAAATTAATTAAAAATACAAAAATATTTTTTTACCTTAAACTCCTGATAATAAAAATTCTTTGTCTCCTGAGAGATATTCTTCTATATATAACCCTCAAAATCAATCTTCTCCTTGAATTTGGATGTCATGTTTCTTGAGTATGGTCCAGACGGAATCAACCTAATATTATAACAATTAATTTTATATCATTTTCAAATTTAAACCTATAAATTAATTATAAACATATGGTGTTTCATGTATTTTCACTTACAAATTGTTGACAATTGTGTTGTAAGTTCTTCCATCAACTCCCTCAGCTCTAAGCTAGAGGCCGCCTTCTTCATTCGCTTCGTTTGCCCTTGATATCTCTGTCAGTATAGGGGTGGTGGATGGTGTAGCCGTAAGTACGGAAGGTGATGTCTCATCTACAAGTGTAGTAGCTGGAGGTACAACATCTGATTCGGTTGTAGCTGTAGAATGTGATGCTTCACCTAGACAGTAATTGGCTCCAAATCGTGGTCTGAACCTTGATCGCATCATATCATGTTTTCTCTTTGGTGGCATATTTTAACCTAAAATTCATATTTTATTGAATATTTCAGAAATATAACAATTTCAATTCATATATAACAATATATTGTTGATTTAATAATTAATTTATTGAATATAATATTCTACTAAAAACACAAATTAATCGCTATTAACACTTAATTATAAATCAAAATCATCATCATCTTCTTTTTCTGAAGAATTAGAATCAAACTTGGGCTCCTCTTCAGATCTCTCGCTCTCCTCATCCTCTTCAGATAAAATTTCAATATATTCATTATTTGGATCGTTCAAAGGTTCATTCTCTTCATATGTAACATATGCATTTATTTCATAAACATCTTCCTGAAACACTTCACTTTCAATTCTATGTTTTCTTTTTCCATGTGATTCAAAAACACCTTTAGGTTTAACTTTGCAAATGGCCAACCAATCTAACTTATCTCATTGTAAGTTGAGAAAAGGGACATAATACACCTAGATCGCTTGCATTGCCAACACAAAAAGTTCAAATTGTCTAAATTTTCTTCGCTGGTTGATTTCAACTAGATTGTATCGACTATGCACTTTTGTACTATCATTAGGAGTTGGATCAAACCAATCACACTTAAATATCACACTCTGCTTTATTGGCAATACATGGTACTCAATTTTTCACCATAAGCCTCACGAGAGTTGCATCACGGGTTTCCATCCTATATACCATCCTAGGGGTTTATTATGCAAAGAACTGTCTTGTCTATTAAAACTATTAATTTCTTGTGTTAATACTAAGTTTTCATTAATCACATTGAAGTTGAAGTATTTATGTTTGAATTAATCACCTACAATTGATTTCATTACTATAGTACATGGCATTGTTTATACCTATGAATCAAGAAAGCAAGTTCTTGTTGTGACTCCTAGGCTTATGGAATTTTACACCGATAAGCCTCACGGGAGCTGCATCATGAGTTTCCAGCCCAGCCTAGGGTTTATTATGCAAAGAACTGTCTTGTCTATTAAACATATGAATTTCTTGTGTTAGTTTGCATTAATCACATTGAAGTTGAAGTATTTATGTTTGAATTAAACACCTACAATTGATTTCAATATTATGGTACATGACATTGTTTACACCTGTGAAACAAGAAAGCAAGTTCTTGTTGTGACTCCTAGGCTTGTGAAATTTTTCACCGATAATTCTCACGGGAGTTGCATTAGAGGTTTCTAGACTATATACTATCTTAGGGGCTTATTATATAAAGGATTCTCATGTCTATTAAACCTATGAATTTCTTGTGTTAATACTAAGTTTGAATTAATCACATTGAAGTTGAAGTATTTATGTTTGAATTAATCACCTACAATTGACTTCATTACTATGGTATGTGGCATTGTTTACACCTGTGAATCAAGAATGCAAGTTCTTGTTGTGACTCCTAGGCTTGTGGAATTTTTCACCGATAAGCCTCACAGGAGCTACATCACGGGTTTCTAGCCTATATACCGTCCTAGGGGTTTATTATGCAAATAACTGTCTTGTCTATTAAACCTATGAATTTCTTGTATTTATACTAAGTTTGAATTGATCACATTGAAGTTGAAGTATTTATGTTTGAATTAATCACCTACAATTGATTTTAATACTATGTTACATGGAATTGTTTATACCTATGAATCAAGAAAGCAAGTTCTTGTTGTGACTCCTAGGCTTATGGAAATTTTCACCGATAAGCCTCACGGGGAGCTGCAACATGAGTTTCCAGCCTATACACTCTCCTAGGGGTTTATTATGCAAAGAATTGTCTTATCTATTAAACCTATGAATTTCTTGTGTTAATACTAAGTTTGAATTAATGACATTGAAGTTGAAGTATTTATATTTGAATTAGTCACCTACAATTGATTTCAATACTATGGTACGTGACATTGTTTATACTTGTGAATTAAGAAAGCAAGTTCTTGTTGTGACTTCTAGGCTCATGAAAATTTTTTCACCGATAAGCCTTATGGGAGCTGCATCACGAGTTTCCAGCCTATATACCGTCCTAAAAACTTAGTTATGCCTCAAATCATCCATAAGATCTCAAACTCATTCCACATACAGTAAATACTTAGACTATTAAAGAAGAACATAAAAACTCATCGATGATTATAAAAATATTCTAAACAACAACACAAAATCAAGACCTCCTTTGCATTCACACAAAACTCAAACACATCATAATCGTATTATTAAATCAATATATATGGTACACATGAGTTGGATGACTTGCCTGGATGGACGGACAACTCTAGACTATAAAGAAAAAGGATAAGCGACGCTCTTCAACACAATATAGGGTCTATGAAAATTTCATATTTAAGATAATACACTTGCTCAATAGTTTTGTTACATTTTTAATATATTAAAGCTAGCAAATCAGAAAATAATATCGTTTATTTTGAAATAGAAATATGTGAACTTTTAGTGGGAGTAATGTTAAAAATATTGCTAGACTAAACCAATCTCAACTTGCTTGGTTTAAACTATTCGTAAAATCATATATAATATTATATAATATTCTAATTCTAATTTTTATTTTGATAATCGACACGACTATCGTTAAGAGAATTTGACTTAAAAAATATAAAAGGTTAAATTATTCAAAAATAAAAAAGTGTGTGAATTCTCTTTATTATTTATATATCAAAATTTTAAATATATATAATTAACAAAAAAAGTATTATCAATTATAATAATAAAAATTAACCCTAATAATTTAAATACTCTTTAAACCTTTGTAAAACTAGTCTTTCATCAACAATTAATCAATTATGTAATAACAAATTAAATTACATAATTTAAGTTATCAAAGGTATAGCAAATTGTCTTACATTTTCATCCTACCAATCTTACCTTTCTTCTTTGAATCTTTCCCTAAATCTGTACAATTTGTCATAAGCCAAGGTAATTATTTAGATGAGCATGATTAGATGCCTAACACCTTCCCTATCCTGCAATCAATCCCCAAACTTTCATTCTTAAATTAGGACTTTATAGCTCATTTTCTTTTAGAACAAGAACAAACTTGAAGAGCAAACAAATAATGACATCCAAGAACAAGTCCTTTTTTCTCCAGATCCAACCACATTGAAATAGGAAATTAAATAGTTAGAGCTATCCACATTCCACAATGGTTATTTGAAATCTGAAGTGAAGCCAACATTCTAAAATGAGTGAATTAATGACATTACTTGAGCAAAAGAACTTATCTATAAGTTGGAAAGAGAATGATGAAAACCAATAAAATATACCATTTCCTTTCCTCTCTTTTAATGATCCTACAATTTAGTGATGTTTATTACTAAAAACAAATGAAAATAATTAGGTTAATTTTAAATGGAATGTAAATAGTGTTTCTAATATGAATAATAAGTGTAGAATAATAAATTATGTTAATTTAACACATGAAAATTAAATCTAAAATTTATCATTGCATAATTAATTAGTACTTATTTTAAAAATAATTTAGTTTAAAATCTGAATTATATTCGTTATTCAAATGAATAAATAAGATTTAGGTTTTGCTTTATTATATTTCTTTAAGTGGTTTCAAACATATAAAAATATACTTATAGACCATCAAAGTTTGACTTAAAACACAATAGGCCCGCCTCAAGTTGAAGTTTGAAAGTAAAAAGACATAAATACTTGATTTTTATTAATTATGCATATTTAAATACTCATTTTAAAATATAAAATAAGGTATTCTATTCCTTAATAAATACTTTATATAATAAATTTGTCTAGTTCATTTAATACAGTTCTTTGTACCAAACAAAATTAGGAACAATATTTCTCTAGTTCATATCATTAGCCATTATGTAATAGACTACATATATTATTATAGTTTATGATTTGATTTAACAAGCCTACTAAACTATTTCTTTTCTATTTCCAAGTGATAAAATAATTTATCTAACTTTAAATTCTTAGTTTATACTTCCATCACTGTCAGCAATTTAGTGAAAATTCCAAGTCCTTAAGCTTTGACTAATTGATAACAGAATTAATTACTTTGTCGTCATCATCAAGAACATAGGCACAGTCGAAAGAAAGAAACCTTTTGCAATGACCCTTTCAGGGTTCCAAGTATTTTCTTATTTCTTATCCTAAATGCTATGGCATTTTACAATCAATTTTTCTATTTTCTAATTCACGACCGAAATACCACTCCCTCGTAAGTACTACTCCACTACACTACACTCCACTACACCATCAAAAAGAACTGAAAATAAAGAACTGAAATCATTTTTTTAATGTAGGAATGATTCATTTATTTCATTATTCAGACTTGTATCAAAGTTATAACACTCCCATTATTTAAAGGAATAAATATCTATCAATTTAAATTTAGCAGAACACTCCCATACAATAAACATCAACATAACAGACATTTTATCAAACACTTTACATACATTAGAAATTCATTTCAACATCACAACCAAAATCACATTTTGTCCTTTCCATTACTAAAATTTATACCTTAAAATTGTTTTCCAATCACAGAATACGCAAAATAAACAAAAGTTATTAAATACCCAAACTTTCATCCAACATCACATAAAGTAGCAGAAGTGAAAGGCTGCAAGAATTCCTTTGTCAAGGACACAATGTCAATGGCCAGAGAAGACAAACACCAACGAGTAGAAGAGCAGTCCACGACATAGAAACTGGAGAGAAGAAAATCGCTCGAGAAAATGCAAGAGAAAATGCAAGGGAGAGACACAGGGTCGAAGAAGAAGAAGCAGGGGAAGGGTCTTTCAAGTGGGATAAATGTAAACAAAAATGATGTCATTTACTATTAAACCAAATTACGTCATTTTCATTTTATTTAAAACGTTGAAACTGAAGCAAACGACGATTTTTACCTTGAAAATTTACCGACAGAATTTACAGACATATATTCTTCCATCGGTAAACTTAAAGCTTTTTTTTCGCCAACAAATCCTGCCTTCTTTATCGACGAGAATTTATACCGTTGCTAAAGTCTATCGAAAATTTTGTCGGGATGATTTTCCTCCATAATTATTGGCGGATATTCCTATCGTCGTTAAACAAAATTTTTCACGTCAATGTTACCGATAGAAATTGATTTTTCGTCAATAATTTGCAATGGTTTCGTTTCCGTCAGTAATTTTCCCTCACTAATTCCTACTTTTCTTGTAGTGAAAAGAACACAACCTACCTACACTATCTTTAGTCACATCGAATCTCCTTTACTATATTGATGGTTATCTATGTACTAGCTACCTCAAGTTATAGTCTTTTATCTCCATAATTTTTTAAGTAGCATAAAATGGATATACTTGTCTATTGCTTCCTTACTGCCTACACTGTCTATCTCGCCCTCAACCATCACACTGCTCGTGACGTTTGAGATGGACTAGAACATTACTTCATGCAATAATCCAGCTCTTGGCGATTTGTTCTACATGAAAACTTCATTCATTAAACAAAGGCTCCTTATCAATCACTAAATAACTCTCCTTTTTTCTTCACACAGTCAGTGAACTTATTGCTACTAGACCTCATTCTTTTCAGCTTGAATGGCATATCTCTAGACTATGAATCCTTTATTATTGTAGTTGAACATCGAGAATCATCTATCTCCTTCGTCAAGTTTCAAGAAAAACTTATAATCTACGAGTAGTTCCTTTATTCCTATCACACCCCAACCTAACGGACACGGCTTTTAACATCTCCTACATTGGAAATCATACAACCAAAGGATGCAGTGGCATCAAGGGTCGAAGAGGACAATCTTGCTAGCCTTACCAAAACCTTAATGCTCTTGGACAAGTTTATAGCCCAAATGGACTGGTGATATATTCAAAAAGTCCAAAATGGGAAAGCTTATCCTTCTATACCTATTACTTCATGCGGGCTTGTTTCTCCTTTTCACTATAATACTTCTCCTTTTAGTCGATCTACTAACTAGACTCAAACTTCAGCCTATTATTTCACTCCAACCTAGACCCAAAATATTACTCCTTTAATTGATCAAATTAAAATAATAAACTACAGTACTATTGGAAATGGGGACATATTACTGCGTATTATCGTTTTAGGTATTCTAAATCCTAAAATGGTCTACTTAAACCTCCAATTGATCCCATACCCTTCACCACCTTGAAGTTTTGACAATTCCCATTTTACTTCCATTACTATCACTGTGATTATTTTTCATGCTACCACTCGTACGACACCAAACTCTTAAGTTGTGGAATCTAAAATGTTGTATAATGATCCAAATCAAGTGATTGTCAGTAATAGTCACACATTGCCTATTTCCTCTGCTGGTAATTTTTCCATTTCTACTTCAATTCACCCACTTTATCTTATTGATGTTTTAGTTGTTCCTTATCGTACTATTAATCTAATCTTTATTATCAGATTTGTTAAAGATAATTTGTCTTACTGAATATGTTTTGAAGGATCTTAACATTAAAACACTACTATTATAGGTTCTGTTCACAATATTCCTAATCTTATGAGAATTCCTCTAAACTTCAAAAATCTTTTACTTCATTCAATCTCTGACATCTTGTTCATCCTTGTTTAACTACACTTTTTGGGTTGTCTCGTCTTTTTTTCTAGAAAATTCAATGTCAAAAATAATTGTATCTCTTATCTTAAAGGAAAAGGTACTAGATTTACATTTTCATTATCTTCTCATATATCTACTAGTCCTTTATAACTTATTCACTATGATACTTAGGGACCCTCCTCCTCTTTTTTTCTATTTAGTTTCTGTTACTTTATTAACATTATTAATGATTTCAGGTGCTGTACGTGGATATCTTCCTTAACTAACAAATCTCGGGCTCTTTCTCATTTTCAAACTTTTAAAACAATAATTGAAATTCTTTTTTCCACCACTGTTAAAACTTTTCAATACAATGGAGCTTATAAACTCATCAAAGGTTCATTTGCTCACTTCATTGCTTCTTATAGCATTCCATATTGTATGTCTTACCCTCACGGTCTTTAATAAAATGGCTTTCCTAAATGAAAATTTCACCATATCATTGACATTGAGCTTACCCTCATTATTTATACCTCTTCTCCCAAAACCTTTTGGTATAACGCTTTTTCTATTAGTTTTTTACCTTATCAATTTGTTGCCCAATCATGTTTTTCACCATAAGTTCTTTTATGAGCTCCTTTTTCATACCAAACAAAATTTATCTCATCTTCATATTTTTGGATATGTTTGTTTTCCTTTTTTAAGTTCCTCTTGTTCTAATAAGTTACTCCAAAATCTGCGCAATATTTATTGGATATTCCTCTAACTACAAAAGTTATCGATATTTTGATCATCGCACTTCAAAGCTCTATATCTATTGTCATATTTAATATCTCAAGAATGACTTTTCGTATACCACCTCACCTCCTCTTTCTTCCTTATCCTCTTCTTCTTTTATTGTCTCTTTTCGTATACTGTGTAACCCTTCCTCTTCACCTTCTTCATCCTAACCCCCACCCTTAAACCCCCTTCTTCGTCTTTATCGTCTCATTCATATCCTAAGATTTCTTATATACCTACCTAATCACACTTGTACTCCTTATACCATCTATAACTTTATCAACTATTATATGGTCACCCATAATCCTCCTACCACTGACGCTAATTCTTTCACCTAAGCCAACAAATTTATCCACTGATACCTGACCATAGTTGAAGACTTCAATGCTCTTCATCACAACTAAGCTTGGACTCTTATTCCTCTACCCTTAAACACCAATATTTTAGGTTCTAAATGGGTTTACATTAATGGTCCTATTGATTGCTACAGAGCTTATCTAGTCACCAAAACGTATCATTAGACTGTCGGTCTTGATTATGCTAATACTTTTAGTCCTTTTGCTCAAGCCAATACCATTTGCATTATACTTTCTTTTGCTCTTAGCAATAGTTAGCTTGTTCATCATCTGGATGTAAATATTAGCTTTCTTTATAGTCATCTCTAAGAGCCAATATTTATATATCAACCTCTTAGCTTTACATATCCTCACCATCCCTTTTATGTTTATTGTCTTCAAAATTTTCTTTATAGCCTTTGTCAGAAACTTCATGACCTCAATTTCACCTCCACCAAATCTAACATATCCTTATTTATTCACTGCACTCTGACTCATACTAGTTATATTTCAATTTATGTGGATGATATCATGGTGGTTGGTTCTTCCCTTCCCTTTATTAACTTCTTAATTCATGATCTTAACACCACCTTTTCCATCAAAGATCTATCTTCATTATTTCCTTGGTATTAAATCCACTAACACAAGAAATGACATTTTACTTATATAAGCATAATATACAAAACATCTTCTCCATCGAACTTAATAACTCCAAAACTTGCAACCACACCCATTACACCTACCCTTCCTTTCTCCAAAAACCATGGTCAACCCTTTCTTATTATTGGTGCTCTTTAAACTTACCTGCCCTAAACTCTAATTTGATGTCAACAAAGGTTTCCAATTTGTTTATCCTATTGGCATTTAATAGACCATGGTCAAATGCATTCTATGATGCCTTCACTCCACTTCCCTTCATGTTATTCATTTCATTTGCACTATTTCTCTTACCATGCAAGCATATTGTGATGCTGATAAGGCTTGTTGTCTTGATGATTACTATTATACTTTTACCTATTGTATCTTCCTTGTTCCAAATTTTATCTCTTAAAGTGTCAATAAATAACCTACTATTACTTGATTTAACATCAAGGTAGAATACTGGAGTATTACTCTTGTTGCCACTAAACTATGTTAGAACAAGCCTCCTCTTACTGAAATTGTTTTTTTTTTTCCACTGAAACCTACACTTTAGTGTGATAATCTTAAAGTCACTTTCCTTATTGCAGATTTGATCTCTCATTCTTACACAAAGTATATTGAAATTGATATTTGTTTTGCTTCATACTTAGTCACCACCAAAGCTCTTTACATCCATCATATATCTTTTTTTGGATCAATTTGCTGACATTATGACTGAAGCCTTATCTTAACTATGCTTTATTGACTTTGCTTCAAGCTCACTGTCACTAACAATCGTGGGCTTGAGCCTGGCTGATAACATCTGCACAATATGCTTTATAATCTTCATTATATGTTTGTTATCAGTATCTCAACAACCATAATTTTATGTTCATTCTTATTTCATCTTCTCATGCGCATAATTCTACTTTATCTTGTACATTTATATTGATGTATAAATTCAATTGTAATGTCATCACAAAAGAATACCAGAAAAAGGAATTCTTTGTTTACATATTCTATCAAAAATATTGAATGGCTTAAGAATATTAGTTGATTAAAATTGATTATAGGAACAAAATTGATGCTAAACTTTTTAAAAACATTTCGTTACTTCTTTTTAATGTTAATTATTAATGTTTTTATACTTTTTATATATAAAAATTCATAGATATTATTTTAGTTGTATTCACCTTTTAAATTTTAACTTTTTAAAACTTTTTTAATTTTATAATGTTAATAAATTAAGTTAGGCTTTACAAATCTTGAATCTAAATTTAAAATAAAATTAAAATTTGACTCAAATTTTAATCAAGTTTTGGTATAGTTGATTTGATCGATAAGTATGGCACTTAACATGACCAAGAGATGAACCAAACAAAAGAAGATAAGCTTCGCAGCTCACCAGAGAAGATGCATGTCCCACTTATAGTTCTCATATCATATATAAATTCAACATTAAATAATATTTTTTCATTTTTATGTAATTTGTTTTAACACTAATGTACATCATAAACAAAATGACATAAAGCATAATAGTGTAACCTTCTCCTTCAAAATAACACGTTATTTGCAAGCAGTTGGGCAATTTATATATAGAGGAAGATGAGGCTTATTGGTATCTTTTTCTTGTGATGTTTCTTTATGGAACTTTTGTGTTATAGTTTAATAATTCATACGAAGGTTTTGAGCACTTGAGTTGACTAGTTGGCATCGAACACTACAACAAAACAAGCCCTTTTGCGTCGTTTTAAAAACGTCGCAAAAGGTACTAAAAACGTCGCAGAAGAGTATTTGCGACGTTTTTTAAAACGTCATAAAAAAACGTCGCGGAATGTGGTGTAGGCAAAGGTTTTCCGCGACGTTTTATGAAAAACGTCACGAAAAATATAGACATTTCGCGACATTTTGTAAAACGTCACAAAAAAGTTGGACAATTCGCGACGTTTTTTAAAAACGTCGCAGAATGTTTGATAATCCGTGACGTTTTTAAAACGTCACAGAATGTAAAGGAATTCGCGACGTTTTATTTAAAACGTTGCAGATTGTGCGGAATGTCTTCCGTGACGTTATTATCATTATTTTTTCATTTTTTCCATTTTTTAAAAATTACATTAATTTAATAATTTTTAAAATTTAATAATTATTTTTTTAAATAACAAGTTTTTTAAATCTTATTTATTTAATAACTATTCAATATTATTTATAAATTTTATTTATTTAATAATTCTTCGATTTTTTAGTATATCATTAATTTTAATAACTATTCATGTATGACAAGAATTTCATAATGTGCAGAAAATTTATTATTTAATTGCAATTTCGAAGCATGTCATAATACAGTAATTAACATAAACAATACGTCATAAGTGTTTAATATATCAATATGAGTACATATATCTAAACTAATCTTCAGTTAGTAACATATTGTTCGCAGTACTGCAACCACCACTGAAAATTGTGAAGCCTCAAAATCTCAAGACCACTTGAATCGCCTCTCTTACTTCATTGAGCTCAGCTTCAGTTCCAAAGTGAGATATATCAGATGATCACCACGTTCAGAGTAATAATAGATGCCGCCATTTTCTGAAATCTTTGGATCTCCAAGTATCTTCTCTGTCTACAAAACTATAATGAACAACCATTATATGAACAATTAGAAGTGCCACTTAAGACTGTAAACTCACCAGCAAGTCGAATTTTATACTGGAAGTAGTCTGAGGAAGCTTCACATTGGTATCTGGAGACCTAAATTGCATAACTTCAAGAAGCTTCAACGCCTTAATGAAACAAGGGAAAACTGTAAAACTTTTTGAAAGAGAAAACCTAAGATAGCATTCAAGCAGGTGGAAATCAAACATTTGCAATGTACTCAAAAAGCAGTACATGTTTATCCAATCACATGAACCAAAACTCCATGGAACCCTTCATTTTGTATAAGCAAACTGTCGACCCTAATTGAAATCTGACATACGGAAACATAGGCTCATCCATCACTTGAAACAGTTTCCATTATCAATTCCTATAACTTGTTCAAATTATGCTTATTTTCACATCTAACATTTCAAAACATGGATCAGGTCTACGTATTGGCTGTACCTTACAATGGATTATTGCACACTGTTCAGAGGAACTCTAGAACTGCTCTCTTTTTACTGGTAGATATGATGGTTGGAGTGGCATCTAAGTGAACATTCAAGCAGGTGTTTCTCAGTCAACATTATTCTATGCCACTTATACATAGTCAACTGCTAATTTTGATATTTAACCAGAATTCAAATGGAAGTTAAAAATGCAATATGTTGAGAAGTTTATGTAGCAGTACCTTTACAATCACAAATGAAGTTAAGCCCTTTGAACATGAAGCACAAAGGATACAGAGGATGAGCATTTCTAATATGTGAATTGTTACGAGGAAAGGAGAGTTTTAGGATCATGTATTAGTTTTCATTTCTTGTTTGAAAGGCCAAAACAAGAGTTGAATAATAAACAACCAGCTTTTAAAAACTATCAACTAATCAAAAAAGAAAAGATTGAATTACCAATCATACCTCCTTGCTCATGTACAAGGACATCAAGATCTTTAAATATCTCATTCACTTAACCAATCTACTGCTGAATTTCTTGTATTCCTTGATCCCTTTCTTCAATACTGGAAATCTCTACAATAACAAGAGGCAAGTAATTTTTAGCTTCAAACTATTCCTACAA
>JAOQMR010000006.1:20772041-20783174 GCA_027563865.1 Erythroxylum pelleterianum | reverse complement strand
AAAAAAATTACGCGATATTCGTTAATCTGTGATTTGTTCGGTGACGAGTTGGGTTCCGGAAACGGGTCCCAACATTAACATTATGTATGAGCATGAAATGCATTTTTCTAATCTCTAATTGCTATTTCTCAATTATAGAAATCTAGGGTTCTATCCCTTACATGGGAACGAGATGATACAATTCTCCAACCTTAATAAATTTCGTCCTCGAAATTCTTATCTGATTGATCAAAAAGGCAGGGGTATTGTTTCCTCATATACTCCTCCGTTTTCCATTTAACTTCATCACTATAATAATTTCTTCCAATTGACTATAGTCAATGGAATTAGTCGATGTTTCAATTACTTATTCAGATACCACACTATCTTAACCGTGTCCTCAATATATTTCAAATTACTCACAATTTCACTTCTGGTATCAATAACGCATAGATCGAATCATAACGATATTTCCTAAACATATCCATGTAACACTGTGTGAATCTGAAACATCTTTTATTGGTAATACTAACTCATAAGTCCATGGTCCTTTTCTCACAACTTCATAAGGACTAATATAATTCAAGCTTAGTTGATTCTTTTTCCTAACCTGAGCACACCTTGTCAAGATACTCTCAGAAATATTTCATTTTTCGCTTGATATTTCACATCTCTTTAGTGTTAATACACTTAACTCATTCGTCTTTCTTGAATAACTTAATTTCTAATACTGATCAATTTCACTTATCAACAGTATCTCAAATCGATTATGGTCTTCAACCATTTTTAGGCCCTCTTCATTTCAATATAAGGGCGAATGACTCTTTCTGTTGTATAACACCTCATACAATATTCTAATGATATCACTATGATAGTGATTGTAATACTTAAAGTCAATTAAAACTATACATTGACCTCATGTTCCTATGAACTCCAAATAAAAGCTTTAAGCATATCTCCAACAGTTAAGATTGTTAGCAACCTTTACATGTAGTCACTTACTTCTACATCCTTGGCTGTTAAGTACCATTTCGGCGTATTCCTACTAGGATGTATAGCTTAGGTTGTTATTTATGCTTTCTCTAATAATCTCTTTGCTCAATCATCTTTATCAGGTACACATGCTTTTTACTTCAATCATAAGGTATCATTTTTCCTATTCAAACTCAAAATTCGAATTCATTTTCAATTTCTCAGTAAGATTCATAAATTTTGAATCCTCAATTTGGGCTTTTCTAATCTTTTCATGTGAAGCTGATCTTAAATTCAATAGCTAATAGTACTTTGATTTGCCCATAATTTAACTTGACATTCTATGCTCTTTATTGCACTAGATTTGATAACCTTAATATCTAAATTTGTACTATTCTGTTATTGAATTTTCTGCTCAATGCATCCGATACACACTAGCTTTACCAAGATAGTACTCATTTATACATCAAAATCTTCAAGTAACTCTATCCATTGTCACGGTCTCGTATTCAATTCTTTCAAACTCAATAATTAACTCAAACTTTAATGATCTGTATATATATACATCCAAAATGTTTCACTGTACATATAATGTCTCCAAACTTTCAAAGCAATCACTATTGTAGCAAGTTCTAAATCATGTATCAAATAATCAACTCATGAGACTTTAATTGTCTCAATGCATATGAAATCACTTTACTATGCTGCACTAGATTTCATCCTAATCTCTGGTGTAAAACATCATTGTATATTACAAAATCCCTAAATCCAAACGATATAATTAACATCAATGTTATAATTCCTCAAAATTCTTTTTACATTCATCAGCCCATACGATTTACATGTTTTTCCTCAGACATTTTTGTTAAAGTGCTAAGATCAGTAAAAACCCCTTAACAACTTATGGTAGTGTCTATTATACAACTAGTTCTAGAAAACTCCAGATCTCTTATAAATTCCTTGGAGTTTCTCACTTCTTCATTACCTTTACTTTCTTTGGGTCTCCTAATATGCCATGTTTAGATACTATAAGACCTAACATTTTATTTTATCAAGCTAAGATTCTCTCTTATTGAACTTGGCATATAAGTGTTTTTACTTTTATGATACGCAAGATTAACCTTAAGTGTTCAAAAATATTTTCTTTACTTTTCGAATACGCTCAAAATATCATCTACGATCGTAGTCACTAACTGATCTAAGCAAATTGGGACACTTTATTCTTTAATACCATAATACTGTCGGGGGCATTTGTTAACTTAAACAAATATATCCAAAACTCAGTATGCTTATAATTAGTTCTCGTAATTCCTTAAGTAACTAATTCCTTAATGAGGTAATATTATCTCATGTTATTTTTTTGGTCTCCCAATTGACTTTTTTTCTTGAATGATTTTCTCCTTTCATTAAAGTTCCCGATTTCACATTAACTTATTCTAATGTCTTTTCATTCATACTAGTTTCTCCACACATTGCAATTGATTTGCAATCTTAACTTCCTATGTTGGTAACACATTCATCAAACCTAGTTTGTATCCCCTGAACATATTTACATAGAATATAGTGTAGACCTAAGTTCTTCTCAAATTCAAGAATCCAATCACATAGTTGGATACTTTACATTAAACAAAAATTCATAAATTCTTAGTAACATATTCTACCTCTTATGCCTAAGTCTCAGTTAGAAATGGAGCTCCAATATTCACTTTTGATTCATTTCATATTCATTTATAATTTGTTCCTTCATTTATCATTCTTAAAAATAAACCATCTAGTCTACTTAACCTAATTCGGTGAAATTCTTCTTCGAAAAAAGATTTCTTGCTACTATCATCTATACTGTTCATATAATCTTTATCAATCAACTGTTTTCATCATTGCTTATCAGTCATTCTTAGTATCTTAAAAAGATCAATTTCAACTATTCATAAAATTTTAATAAGATCAATTTCTTTCATAACTTATATGATCAGAATATCCTTTATAATAAAGCTCAATGAAACAGTAAGTAGCTTCATTTACTCTTATACCTTAGCATATACCATCAAGATCATTTCATCTTATCTATAGATGTATTTTTGATAAGTCACCAATTAATAACATTCGCGAATGATACTGGATTCCAATTGATTCTAAACAACATTTCTATTTTTATGCCTGCCACGATCGGGGATCGTGAAAGAACCAAATAATCTCAGCCACGATTATAGGGACTATGCCACGATCGTGTCCTATTTCTTTTTCCTTCCTTTTACTCGAACTTATCAACCAAATAACATCATTAACAATCTCAATCTATCCCTGATTGATCACTATAAGCACTTTCATGTGTTACTTTAATTCATCTTAGACTTTGAACTATGAGAACTATGACTACAAAATATTCAATAAGTCATAGGCTGCTTCCTATATCATCTCCACACATATAATACATATGTTCTCAATATTCTCACTTGTCATGGTGATCCCATTACTGGATATGTACCCACAAAACTTATCCTTGACAACTTTTACATACATTGCTATCATTATCTCAACTTCTAATTACCATTATATCATCATATATTAATATGTTTGCAATCAATTAGGAATTATAGATGCATAATTATCTTGAAATTCCAATCTTAATTTCACAGACATAATCTTATGCTAAATCATAAGTCTTATCACATTTATCAAACAATCATTTCAAGTCCAAGTTTAACCTCCAAGGTCATAGAAAATTTTATTTTCTTCAACTTGGCTGGTACACTTTAAATCTCGTCATTCATATTTATATCACTACCTTCCTTAATTAGTCCACGACAATGTATTCACTTCTATTTCATATTCGAGGATATATCACCATAGTACAATATTGATGCCATATTCAATAATACATCACCAATACAAATGCATTGAATATTTATCAGTCATATCTAACCATATACTATTTCTCATTTCTAGATATCCACAAACTTTCATTTTCTGACATTCTGATAGATCATCATTCTTCTCACTATTTCTATCAGCTCAAACTTTTAACAAATGCTCATACATGTGACTCAAGTAAATGCGAGTTAGACTAAGGATCAGTTGTTGCTGCATACTATGACATGTCTAAAATGCATGTAACTTGACACATATTTCTAAAAACACCCATGTAAGATACTAAACCTGGGCTCTGATACTAAATTGTAGCACCCCACTCTTGCAAGACATGTAGCCGACATCCTAAGGGATACCCGAGTACGTACCCTGCGAGGGTGGCATGCTAGAATAGTCAACAATCGAACTCACTACAAATTTTTTCAAAACAATGCATGCATATGTGAAAAATCAATAATCAATTTCGGCCTGTTTTACTCATAAACATTTTCAATCACAAGAGTTACAATCATTATACAACTTATCATAATTTCACTAGTCACTTGGGCCCATTTCAGATACAAAACATTTTAGTTGTAATGTCATTACATTACAAAATCATTCATATACACATTGTATAGTATTTGTGAATACACATTTTGGTACAAAATAATGAAATATATATGTAGGCGTGAACTGATACTGACCTCTATCTCTTACTCGAATGCAATGGCTAGACTCCAATTTGGCTAACTGGAGATCTTTTCTAAGCTTGAAAAATATTGCAAATTTTAGGGTGAGTTTTGTAAACTCAGTGAGTGGACCATCCTCAATGGCACACTCAATCACATAACACTTTAATCTGTATAATCACATAATTCACATCACTTTATCAATTCATTATGATGAGTCACATACATTTTCCTGTAAGCATTCAACACACACAACTTGTTCCTTATTCCTGGTTTATCCACGAAATCTCACTGCTGGAGATTTGATACTGCTTCCACCGAAGGTTACTGTTAGAGTTGTTCTTGAAAATAAGTAAGTGATGTTTTCATGAAACTCAGTGAATATATGCTCTGTTCCTCACTGAATATGCGTGGGTATTTGAGTGTTCATAGAAATGAATCAAATGAGTCTAATGATGTTTGAATGATTCAAAATGAAATTTGTGCATGAGGTGTGTAAGATGGGTACCTTCGGTGGTGTTCAGAATGGGTTAAATAAGAAATTAGTGAAATAAATAGTGCTAGAAATGGAACAAATGCAAAAAAATTGAATTATGCATGAATGAGAATCGGATTATTGATGTTTATATTGAACGTTGGATTTTTGATTTGTTTTGTGTTGTTGAGCTGAAATGGAAGAAGGAGAAGTGGTTTAAGTGTCATTTGTGTTAAATGAAGTGAAAACATCAAATGAAAGATAGAAATTAAAATTGTGAGAGAAAGTTGAAAATACGTGCATGCATCGATTTTTAGTGTCTGACTATAAACTTGATTTTTGATTTGTGTTTTTAATGAGTTCAGATAATATAGAAGTGAAGTAAAATAGTAAAGATAAGTATACAAGTTAGTGATAAAGGATTAAGGTGATGTGAGGAAGACCCTGCAGAAATCCCTTCGTCTAATTCATCTTAGACTAAATCCCTTCGTTTGATTCATCTTAGACTGAATCCCTTCATCTAATTCATCTTGGACTGAATCCCTTCGTCTGATTCATCTTAGATTGAATCCCTTCGTCTGATTCATCTTAGAATCAATCCCTTCGTCTGATTCATCTTAGACTAAATCACTTCGTCCGATCCATCTATACTTTTGGAAATTCAAGATTTTGACCCTCTAGATGGAAAAATCTTTCTTCAAGGTCTTCATGAAAGTTGTAGATCTCGAAGTCCTCTTCGAAACCACCCTAAAATAACCACAATCCAATATCTCTAGTGCAAGTTATGCCAATTTTCCCAAGGTAGTCACAACATGATTGAGGACATAATCATGTTTGATTCTTTTAGCCATAACTTTGTTATTCGACCTCTTAATGACATGAGACTTGAATTAATAGATTCCTAACACATGTTTCTAGCTCTCCATAAAAATTGGTAGCCTTATTAATTGTATTGGAAAAGATTGATTGAATCAAATTGAGAGAATCAAAATGAGAGAATCTGTTGGAATAGTATGAACTGGAATATTTTACTGAACATACTTCAATATTTTGCTTATATCTTGACCAGTAGAGCTCCGAATGAGATGATTCTTCATTTGAATTAACCTAGAGACATAGGGATACAAATTGTATAAAGAGATTATATTCTAATCATGCCTTTAAGAATTTCAGAACCTGATTGGAATTTGAGATAAGAACTCTGTTGAAGCTTAAGTACAGTCTGAGATCTTTGAGTATAAATTTCAGAATACTAAACCAAATGGAATGATTTTGGTTTCATTAGAAACTTAAGACATGGAAGAAAAACTTTACAGAAGGAAGTGTTATCAAATTATCTCACCTTCCTGATGAGAATAATTGAGCAAAGTTAACCCGAAAGTTGGTTGTGAGATAAATTTGGATTGAGAAATTGAGTATGGATTCACATGATTGATAATGTGACAAGATTCAAGGATAAGAAACCCGAAATTTGTCATGAACATGCATCATACATATTCAGTATACATGATTGAGCATAACAAATTTCATAATCATGCATAATAGTGATATGTGTTTGTATTAAATGTTATATAGGAACGCATAGAGCGACCACTTCTAGATATTTCCGAGACTTCGAGGCAATAAGCAATAAGGGAGCTTTTGTAAGTAATTTAGATGGTCAATTTTGTAAGTAATTCAGTAAGTAAATTTTGATAATTTTGCTTTGACTGTTTTATTTACTATTGATTTGGAACATTGAATGATTTGCAAAACTATAAGAATGTGATATGCGTTATTACATGGTATGAAAACATTGATTGATATGTGAATTGAATGTCAGACATTTCTATTTTTTTAATCTATTAAGTCCTAGTTGTGGGTAAATAGGCATGCTTAGAAGGGTCTGCTGACACTCTGGTGTCTAACACTTCGGTGTCGAGACTTCGTTTTCTTCTGTATAAGTCCTGTTACCTGCTTCTATAAATGGATTTAGCAGTCATCTGATTTTATATTCTGATATCTGTTTAATTCTGACATAAACTAAATTGTGTTTTGAATCTGGTGTTTTGATTTTGAAGGGTTTATACCCTCTTGTGTTATGTAGTTCTGTTAATTATAAAATTTGTTTTGAAATGCATTATGTCTGATTTATTGTTAAAGTAATCTTTTAATGTAGATTAGTTATTACTCAATAAGCTATATGCTTAGCATGGTGGATTTTCCTCGTATAGGTTCAGAGCGAGGATTATAAAGACTAGGACGAGTCAACCGTAATGGCCAATGAAGCCTCAGTTTTGTTTTAACAAAAATGTATTTTGTGTTTATTTTGACTTGTATATAAAGTCTATGACTCTGAATTGTTGTAAGTTTTTGTAATAACTATTTCTAGACCGATTTTCGGTTTGAAACAAGTTTGTTTTAAGTTCAGCGTATAATATGATGTATGTTTGTTCTGAATTGCTTCCAATGGAAGATTTTGATTGCTATGCTTCCGCAAAATGTTTTGGTTTGTTTGTACTGTCTAATGTGACACATCTTCCTTACCAATGGAGGTAGAAAAGCATAAAGAAGGAGTGAAGAAATACAAATGTCTAACTTAAGAATCAACAAAGCTAAAAGATGATTTGTTTTTACCAATATCATCTAATGAATGTGTATCGACTTTCCCTTGCAAGTTAGCTAAATCAAAAGAAGAGGAATATGAAAGAGAGATCTTAAAAACCTTCAGAAAGGTGGAAATCAATATACCACTTTTAGATGCCATCAATTAAATTCCAAAATATTCAAAATTTCTTGAAAGAAATATCAATAAATAAAGGAAGATGAAGGATAAAGAGATTACAATTTTGGGTAAGAATGTATCAACTATGATCAATAGGAAATTACCAAAAAATGCAAAGGTTTATGTATGTTTACACTTCCTTGTGTCATAAGGGGTAAGAAAATTAAGCATTTCATGCTAGACCTAAGTGCGTCTATTATTTTCATACCATAATCAATAGATCAATCTTTAAATTTGAATTCTTTACAAGAAACTAATGTGATTATTTAGCTAGCTAATCATTCTTATGTGCGTGCTATTAGTGTTATAGAGGATGTTTTAGTCTAACTTAATGGTTTTGTATTTTTACGTCTTTAATATGGATGAAGATAATATATAACATTCACCTTCAATTTTATTAGGAAGGCTGTTCATGACGAGGTCCAAGATAAAAATTAATGTGTATAGGGGTACTATTTCTATTGAGTTTGATAAAGAAATAGTGAAGTTTAATATTTTCTAGGCAATGAATTACCCTGATGATTTTCACTCCATTTATATTATGGATATTGTGGATTCAATTGTGCATAATATTTTAAAAGAAGAAAGTGTTAATGATGAGTTAGATTTTAATGCTAAACTGGAAGTAAATAAGCAAGTTAATAGAACTTGTAAAGTTGTAGAATCATTATCAGTAATGTTAATAGATTTGAAAACTTTAAATGCTAAAATTATTATAACTCATAAGAAAATGTTACCTGCTATTTTACATGCTCTAAAGACAGAATTGAAAGCCTTACCTAATCACCTAACTTAGGTGAAGGAGGGCCACTACTTGCAATCATCTTAGAAAGGTTTACTAAAGGACAAGTAGAAAGATTCCAAAAATAATGGCAAATTTTTAAAAATTGTATGGAGTGCATCATCACGTAGCCACCTCATATCATTCATAAAGTAATGGATTACTAAGATTATAAAATAGAGAAGTGAAATCTTTTTGAGAAAAGATGGTAAATATAGGAAGAAATGATTTGAGGTGACATCTAGATAATGCCCTTTGGGCTTATCATATAACCTAAAAAACATTGATAGGAATGTCTCCTTATCGATTGATTTTTGGTAAGGCTTGTTAATAAATGATTAATTGACTCTATGTATATACCCATATTTAGTGTGTTTTATTTGTTATTTGAAAGTTTTATGGTACTTTTGGTACTTATCTTGCTTCAAGTGTATTTTTAGGTGATAATTGCTTTATAGACCAAAAGGAGAAGAATTTAGGTGAAATTGAGGCATAAAATGGAATGGTTGAGGCAACTTTGGAGATAAATGATTGTGTATAGGGACCATGTAAATAGCTAAAAATATGTAGAGCTTTGGAGATGTCGTTTATGTTTGTGTGAATATACACACCTGTTTATGTGCCTGTGTAATCTTCAACCACTGTGTGAAGTCATAATTTAGAAGAGATTTTGAGATACACTGTCACCTATACGACCACGTAAATGACTGTCTGTAAATTCCAAAAACCTAGTTTTTGCTATAAAAGGGTATTATGAAGGATATAGAAAAGGATCCAGATTTTAGAGTTGGCAGAAACACCAAAAATGGAATAAAAACATAAAAAAAATTGCACATGATAAAAAAATTAAAAGTGGAAAATCAAGATCAACTCTAGCCTTCCAAATCAAAGCTTTAAGCTGATTTCCTTACCTTCTCTTCTTCTATTTCATTGCCCTGTATGCTAAATTTTAATAGTTATGTTTTGAACATGATTATGGGTTGATAAATCTATATTAGAGTTTTATTATTAAATCTATAAATCAATATATTAATACTTCCTGATATTTATTATGCTCATACTTGACTTGAATCGAGATATTGAATCAAGATATTTATGTTAAGTTGTGAAATGAGAGATCTTACCTTAATAGAATTATAAATATTAGGTTAATAAGTAGTTGAAGAGAGATTTTAACTGTAAGTTAATTATCCTTAGGATTGCTTCAAATATAATTGAGTAGTTAGGAGTAGTTTTGAGAAAATTAAGAGATTGCAATTCAACTTTAATCTATTTCAATTAGGATTACTTAATTAGATCTTAAGGGAGGGTAATCAAAACCTTTGGATATTTAGGATCAAGTATAGTTGAAAACAAAAGGTGAAGGAAAAACAAAACAAGGCTAGAATAATCCCTAAGTTTCTATCATTTTTATCTTTTACTTATTCAATCACCAAGTTTTGTTAGTTTACTTTAATTTTTAGATAATTCAATCTTTTTTTACCTTAGACAAAGTGTAATCCAAATCTTTAGGTGACTATATTCAATATTCACGAAAGCATTATCAATTTTACTACAATATAAGACTCATATACTCATGGTATAATAGAAAACTCGCAAACAAGTGTTTGATGTCGTTTTCAAGGATTGCGATTTTTATCATATTATCTAATTTGAATTCTTTTGATTTAATGTTGTCCCCTGAATTTTTTTTATTATAAGCATGATGAGACAAGTTTTGGGGTCTTGCTAGATTATTTATGCTGGAATTGATTAACATGTTAGTGTGGGTTAGATATTATGACATGGGCTAAGGGTTTTCAACTATTAGAGTAGTGGGAGAGTGTAAGGCTAATTTTGGCAAGTCACTTGAGTTTAAAAACCATAAGAAACTAAAGTACTCGCAAAAGGGACTTTATGTAATCATTAATGGTGTAAAAGAGAAGGAAATGGGGTGTCTTACTTTTAGAAGAGAGAGAAAAACGAAGTTGAAGAAAGAAGGGAGAGAGTTTCGCGAGTCTAGGGAAAGAAAGAAGAGTAAGCTAAATTTTGATTTTTCTTAACCTTCAAGAGGGATTTTGAGAGTGATCAAGAAGGAAAAAAGAAAGAGGAAGATTAGAGCATCCACTGGAGCCAAGAAAATCATCGTTTGGTGAAGATTTAAGGTAAGTATATTTTAATCTTTTGGAGTTTTGAAGGGTTTTTGGTTCAAAGAGCTTAGGAAAGGTATGGGTATGGGTATTCTAGGACCAATTTCATGCATTTGGTTCTTTGGGTTTTCCAATTTGAATCCTTTTGATTTGGGGGTTTTTGTCATTATTGAAGAAAATCAAGAAAGACAAGAGGAGCAAGAAGAGAGTCATATTTGAACAAGCCATAGTCAAGGACTTCAAGGTGGGTTTCACTTTTATAGTCAGGCGATAAGCTAACAAAAAGTTTCTGTCAATAAATGACAGTAATAAATTTTGCGACCACCTCATTCATGTGCATTTAATGTTGTTAAGTGCTGTAAGACTTTTCCTACATACTTATACATGATTTGTGGGATGATATATGGAAAGTTTTTTTTTATTAAAATGATTCTTTGAAATGATACATGATTTTGAAACCATACTTTTGGAAATGGTTTTTAAGATATAACAAG
>JAOQMR010000006.1:20722052-20732348 GCA_027563865.1 Erythroxylum pelleterianum | reverse complement strand
CGGAGCTTGTCCAATGTCCTGCAAGGACCGCTATTTCTTCTCACTCTGCACCTGAGGAGGGGAAAAATTGGGTTGAGCTTCACAGCTCAGTGGCTAAACCATTTATAGTCAATGTCTTGAGAGCCATACAAACAACCAAACACATATGCATGCAAGCATGAATAGGCATATGCATAACAATTAGCATTTAGCATCATAAATCAATTGACATTCCATAATTCGTATCATCATCACACATTCAATGTAATTCCATGCAAAGCAAACATCAAATGCAATGCACAATTCAATGGCTTGAGGGTTCCGTGGACAAAACGACGAAACTGAAGTTTTCGTCGTGAACGAAACGAGCCCATTTTCCGATCTCGTGGGCCCAAAATGGGCAGCCGGGAGAAGTCTTAGGTCGTCGACGTGCACGTGACTCAAAACAGTTTCACTCTCACCTACATAAAGCACATAATCACATTTCATGCTCAATTCAATCATTCTTTTCATTTTATCGAAATGCCAAATGCAAGGCATAGCATCATCATGCTCATATTGATTCAAAATGTCCGAACTTTTTTCAAGGCATGACATAGTCACAATTCAATCATTCATATACAAAATGCCATGATTCACTTTAATGGCATAACAAGCATATCGAAATGTCAAGCATCACACAATGCATGACATTACGTAATCACATTTCATTTGCTTTATCAAAATGACATACAATTATATCAAAATGCTAAGCATTAAACAATGTATAACATGGCATAGGCACATTTCTATGGTTTCATCATAATGTCATATATTATCTTAACACAATAACAAGTTCAAGCAAGTCATCTAACACATAATATACAAACAAGCAAGTTGCTCAATATCACCAAAAACTATAAAGGATTTACCCACCTTAACACTTGAGGAGTCAAAACTCAAAGGCTTCCTTCCTCTTGTCCTTGGATAACCTCTTGATTGCCTAACAAAACCAACAACTCATCAATTTTCCTTCAATTTTCGAAATTCCCTTTTTTTAAAAACCCTAAAAACCCTTATCAACTTCAATCTAAGCTTTTCATAGCTCATCTAGGTTGGAAAACTCCAAACCTAGCTAAAAACCCCAAAAACCCTATGAATTTTACTATTCATCATCTTCTTCACTAAGCTTTCTCTCACTAGATTTTCTCCTTTCACAAAATCTCACCCTTCCTCAACCAAAGCATGAAAAGATGAAGAACATACCTTAAGGACCTTGATTCATCCTCTTTCCCCACGAAATTCCACCTATGCCCTAGCTTCCTTGGTTTTTCTTCTTCTTCTTCTTCTTTCTCTTCTTCTCCTCTTCGGCACTCTCTCCTTCTCTCTATGGCTCACGACACTTCTTCTCTTCTTTCTTAATTTTGTCTCTTTATTCCTCTTGTTCTTCCCATAATACCCCTCATTAACAAGACATTGCCCATTTTACCCTTGGTTATCTTCTAAGGCTTTAACCAACACTTAAACCAACTTAATCTCATTTAATTCTAATTAATTGAAGGAATTTGCTAACATTTCCTTCTAGACAATTGTTCCTCATTGTCTTAATTTCATAATTGCCACAAAAATCATTTAATTTGGTGTACTATACTCCGAGTTAAAGTCCAAACATCTCGGACTGCCATATGCTGGAAAATTTTCCAACACTTACTTCCATCCAAAAATTGACAATTTTAGAGGCTGAATTAAAATTCACTTTCTTCAGATAAATTGTAGCTCTATTTCTCTAGTTCAATCCAATTTTAAGAATTATCTCATTTCGATAACTAGAGAAAGAGTTCTAGCTAAAACACCGAAGCATGTTCAATGTAACATTTTCCAACTTCTAACTTTACTTTTCACATAAAATCCATCTTATATCTAAATCATCATTTCTATTTCTTTTCAATTTCATTGATTATCCTTTTCTTTACACATAACTAATTGCCAAAAAATTTCTCCTTTAATAAGCCTAGCTTATAAAAAGGTTCGGGGTCCAACACCTCACATATATTCAATCAATTGAAAGTGCTCAATTATCACACAATCATATCCACTATCAAATTCCCATTCATATTGTCATTGGACCTTAGTTCGGCATTTAACACTTAAGTCGAGAAAATACTTATTCCGTCCAATTCACATTCAATGAGTACTTCAATATTCATTCATACATCACATTCATCAGACCTTCTGTCAAGAAACCTGTGTGACACGGGTAGCCCATGTTTCTTCCGGGTCTGGTGGAGTTTTTGCATCAAAAACACACGGTTGTGTCAATTTACATGCCTGACCGTGTAACCTTCGGGTTTACTCTATTCCCCTTCTCCAAAACCCCTCCAATAGATCCTACACCCATTTTAACATCACTTTTACTCATAATCTTCCGAAATTCACCTTTTCTAATGCAATGTCACTCCATAACCATTCAAACACTAATCAAAGTTCATTCACTCTCAATTCTTAACTCTTTTGATTCAAAATGGATAACTTCTTCAACTATACCAAATTTCAACTCAACATCATCCATACTCATCTCATATTTCCTAATTGATCATAAACACCCAAAATATAACACATTCTCATACACTCAAAACATAACACAACATAAACATTCATCCACAGATTTTGCTACACCTAGTTCCTAATTTTGTGTCAAAATTTAAGACTCTTAAGAACAGAATTTAAATTCGATGTTTCCACAAGAAATGTAGCCATACGCCTCTAGTTTAATCCAAACTAAGAAACATCTTAATTGAACAACTATAGAAGAAGTTATGGCTAAAAGACTGAAGCATGCTCAGTGAACAATTTGCAATCCATCATCTTCAAATTTTTCCAGCTTTTTACACCTAACATACTTGTACAAAGATTACCCTTTTCTACTTTATTTACTCCTCATTCTCAACTCCATTTTATCTTAATATCATTCACCAACAAAGCATGATCCAAATTTGATCATTAACCCAAAAACAAGACATGCTCATGTACCTATTCATCAACTTCCAATTCCCATTAAAACATCCCTTTCACAACCAATTTATCTTAAAAACATGTGTAGCATAGCTCATAGTTTCTTACCCATCCTATACAACATCAATCATCCATAAACAACTCTTGACCCATTATTTAGCATTTACATAAAACAAACATCAATATATACATATATATATGTTCATTTCTTCACCAACATTCTAGCATATACAAAACTCCTTATCATGATCATTCAACCTTTAAAATACCCTTATAACTCATTACTCATCAATAAAAGCAAGAAATTTACACACCCTTCCCCATTCATGACACCCATATACCCAAAACACCATTTCATGAGATTAAACTTTAAATATCACCACAAATGCTTCATTTAACCAAAACCCAAGATATTTGACAAGATACTTACTCGATTTAGCTTCCAATTCTTCAAAATCTTCAAGAAAATAAAAAATCCCTAATTCACCAACAACCCAAGATCATCTTCATTTTGAGCTTGAAAGGTTTGGGTTTTTGGTGCGAATGGAAGAGAAAGCAAGATGAAAGAGTAGCATGAAATATGAGAGGGTTGGTAACATGAATGGAGATTTGAAGAATCAAGAATCAAGAAGAAGAGAGGAAGAGAAGCTACGAAAATGGAGAGAACAAAAATAAACTCCAATAGCTCTTTAAGAGAGAGCATCGCGAATGACAAAACCAAAAAAAAGGAAGGGGGGCTTTTAATTAAAAGAGTAGTGGCCTTAAGGCATTGTTTGGCAAGTGATATTTGCCACTTGCCACATGTTCGATTTCTAAACCATTTTATTGCTTCTTTCATTTAACTAGTTCCATCAACTTCAATTTCTACTCCAATTGTTCCCCAATTTTCAGTGGCACTTGTCAATAAATCCTAAAGTCATTTATCAAAATTTCCATTGGCATTGGACAGTAATTTCTACTACCATTTAACAATTGTTTTGCCACTTGACAATTTTCCTAGTTCAAAAATGCCCAATAATTTCCAAAAATTTCTCCAAAAATTCTAGAAATTCTAAATCAACAAATACACTTTTCAAATCAATTTTTCAACACACAAAATGACATTTCTCAATATACTCACATATATAAACAATTATACCTGAAAATTGTCAATGAATGCATGCACAATTATTTTGATGTGTGTAAAAATTCAAATTCATGTGCATACATGCTAAAATTATGCATGAGCATGAAATGCATTTTCTTAATCTCTCTTTGAGCTCACAGGTACAAAATTTTACGGTTCTAACCCTTAGTATAGGAATGGGATGTTACAGGTTCCATCAAAATTGCACCTGGTTTTGTACCTAACACGCCACATCGTTCTACAAGATCCAGTGCATACTTCTTCTAAAATGGTGTTACTCCTTTAGCTGATCTCGCAATTTCAATTCAAAAAAAAACTTTGATTGTCCTAAATTGTTTAAGCTTACATGTTGCACTTAGAAAATTGTTTTTTTTCTATCAGTTCCCACTTGTATTTTGCATCCAAAATGTCATTTACATAAACCAATAATGAGACCAAACCATCAGACTCAGAATCCTTAAGAATAAGGAATAGTCTAACCATGATTGAGAAAAGCCAAACTTAAGTAAGGCCTTAGTGAACTTAGAGTTTTATTGTCTAGGAGCCCACTTGAGCCCATAAAGTGACTTCGTAAGTCTGTATACTTAGGGAATAGTGTTTCCAAGCTTCTCTCCTTTTACTTTCTGACCCTAAGGTAGATTTATGCATACACTTTCATGTAAATCACCATTTAAGAATGCATTGTTATTGTCAAACTATTGAAGTTTCCAATTATATTTGGCAGCCAAAGTGAAAAATAATCGCACAGTAGTTTGCTTAACCATAGGACTAAAGGTTTCATAATAATAAAAACTAAATGTTTGACTGATTCCTTTTGTTACAAGTTGAGTTTTGATTTTTTTTACTATCCGATCTAAATTTAACATTGTCTTATATGCCTATTTACAGCCAACTGTATGTTTTCCAAGTGGAAGATACTTTCCATATATCATTCTTCTTTAAAACCTGTAACTTTTTAAGTTATGGCCTTTCTCCAATGTTAACTGATAAATGCATATTTGAGTATAATTATACATCCATATTTGATGTATTTTTATTGATATTTTATAGTTTTGATATTTATTTGGTATTTAATTCACTCCAAATGCATTTATAGGTTACAATTACCTTCATGGACATAAAGGAAAAGAATTTTAATAAAACCATGTCATAATACAAAGATTTGAAGCAACTAAGGATCTACACAAGATTGAAGAAATTGAGTTTTGGTTATGTGGAGTTACACGCCCATGTATACCGAGATACTCTACCATGTATGTTGCGCATGTAAGTCTCTGTGCCCATGTAAAATCACAAATTTAGGTATTTTTTTAATATACACACCTCTCATACGACGGTGTATATCCTAAAAATCCTAAAATTTACTATAAAAGGTCATGAGTGGAGGCAATACAAAAGAGTTGACTTTTACAGTAGATTTGAGAAGTAAGACATTTAGAGAGGTGATGATTTTAATTAAGAGACATGGAAAACATGAAGAATATGTCAAGAGATTCAGTAGATTACAATATCAATCCTAAAACTTGTAAGAACATTCAATAGGAGAAAAATGGAGATTTAAAATTATGATTCCTTTGTTTTCAATAAGTTTTTCTTCATGTTTATCTTTGATTTCATTCTCTATGATTAGTAACTAAAAGCTTTTAGTGTCTAGATGTGATAAACCATAGACTGGGAAAACAATATATTTTAATCTTTCATTTTAAAAAAATATATTGATTGATTATTGCGATTTAATTATGTGCTTTATTCTTGTTTTAATATATTCAAAATATTAATACATGATTTGATTTCATATGATAGAGATTGAGAAATCCTCTTGTATGAATAGATCTACCATAATTTGAAGGAGTTACATGCAAACTTAGATATAGGCAGAAATAAATCTTCTAGATTAAGGTCAAACCTAATAGTTGAATTCATAAATCGATACAGAAATCCTGGGGGTTTTAACCCGAAAGATTTCTGTTATTTAACAGATGGATTAGTTGTTAATAGTCTCGAGAGAGTTATTAACATAAAATTGGAATTTCCACAGTCCAACAATCAATAATATAATTACATGATAAAATGTTAATAATATCAAAAGATTCTTAGGGTATTCATAACCTAGACACTATAAGACCCTAAAATATACTATAAAAGCATTATAGCACGTTTAGGGAGTATTAAGAAGTGAATATAAAGAATTAAGTGCATCTAAGCATAGTAAGGGACATAATGGTGATTAATTTAAAAGACAAGGGTAAATTGGTAATTTTTAGTTCGACGTGGACATGCATAATTATACATAAAATATGGATTAGAATAAAATCAATTGATGATATTATGTACCAATGTGGGAATTAATGGAAGAAGAAGGACCAAATGTGAAATGTGCCTAAAGTCAACACATGGTCCAATAGGATTGAAGCATGTGTGTAAGTTTAGAAATTTGATGAAATGGATATATAAAAGAGGAGAGAGGGACGGTGCATTTGTGGTTTAAATTCCAGATTTTACATTTCTCTTCTCATTTCCTCTCCATTTCATCTTTTTAATCACATCATTTTGCATGTATAAGGAATCAAGCTAATTCTAAGTGAAAATCAAGGTAAGAGTTAGCGATTTTTCTTTTCGTCTTTATCTTTTCTTACTTTGCTCGCTGGAATTATAAGGTTGGAATTGGGATTGAGAAATGTATTTGTGGTATTTCTAACTAGTGAATTAAGCAAAGCTAAAGGGAAGAGAAGGAAAAGAATTAGAAGAGCTAGTTGACCAATTTCAAGGTTTAGGACTACACTTAGTGTAATTTCTATTTGTGCATGTTTGAATGTGTACAAAGATTAATTTGGACATGGAATGGTTGTTGGAATGGTGTCTTGGTGTTACTTTGTATGGAATTGGTTGAATATGATAAGAGAGTAAAGTTTAGTGAAATTCTGTCTTAGGTTTGTTTTGAACTAGTCCTATTGTTTTGGCCATAACTCAGCCTAAAGACTTCAAAATTGGCTGATTCAAAGTGTAGATAAAACTTAAGACATCAATAAAAATATCTAGAAGAGACTTGAACCTAATTTTGGCTTCATGACATTGTAAATTGAGATTGAAATGGTAACTTGATGCTGCCCTTATTTTGGAACAACTTATGATTTTTGGTGTATGTCTTATGATTTATAAATCCAAATAGCCTAATTTTTTGATTATATGGAAACTAGAGACATAGGGGAACAAATTTATAAAAGACCTCAAAGCCTAATTTAAACATCTACTATGTGAAAATTACGGAACAAGTAAAGGTATCAATTTTAGGTAGGGGACACGATGAGCAAGAAATCCTCCCCATCGTGTGATTTGCTTCTGGATTGATTTGTTTGCCCATTGATTCCCTACTGTGTGCCTAGCCTAAATTGCACTATTTTAAGTTCTTCACATTTGATTTTTACCGAATAATATCCGAACTTTTTCAGATGTTTATGAAACTTTGCAAACACCTAGAAATAAATGAAATATGACTTACCATATATGAATTGGGTGATTAAACATTGAAATTTTAAGATTGAACATAATGCATGCTAACGGAAATTTACATGTACATAGATGATTTATATGCATATTTATTGCTTATATGTGTGTAGTATGACTATACACGTTTACATACTAATTTTATGAATATAATTAAGTACAATTTAACATGTTTTATATTTAGAAGATTTAAGGAATTTATATACTATAATTATGTGAATGTACATTGAGAATCATGATTAAACAAAACATATATGAAATAAATCAGACGAGTACATATGATTTGTATACTATTCTAATGGTGGTAAGTTATGACTCGCATGTATGAACTTAAATACAAATTTTATTATTTCAAATGAATGTCATATGATTTGTCAATATATTAATTATGAGATTGGAAAATGATAAAAGGAAAATATTACAGTGTTTGCTTTACTGTTTTGGTGGTGGATAGATAGGCATGCCTATAGGATTACAGTACAACTGCTACAATTTGACACCAACAGTGTCTTCATTTTGAGACTATAGTGTCTTTATAGCTTAATGCCTTCGGGTATCTATAGTTTGATACTTTTATGTATCTATAGTTTGATATCTTTGGATATTTATAGCTCCTATTATCCGCACCCACAGGAATGTGCAGGCCTAACAAAGAAAGTAAATTAAATAATTATAAATAAGATATACAACATGACAATATGAATAATTTATATTAACGAGCATTAAACATCAATATTTGGGTTATAAATGTGAATTTACGGTATATGAATAATATATCGACGCATATTTGCATTATGTACCTTGATTAATTATGTCATTACTATTTATATGAGTTTATTATATTCATGAATGTATGTATGCATGGCAGATGACTGTTGTGAGTGATCATGCAAACTAAGTGTTTCTCCACTAAACTTTTAAGCTTAACATGTTAATCTATGCGGCACCCAGATTATCTGCAAGGACCAAGGCTAACCGCTAGAAGTAAATGTATTTTTGGAATGTATCTTTTTGGTTAAAGATGAATGTATATGTAATGAAGGAAACTGTAATTTCTAATGTTTTAAAAATCGGACCGGATATCGAACCAGTCAAAGGAAATGCTTAAGGTTTAAAAGTTCAACCGATAGTGAACCGCTATAAAACTGCTATATAATAAATAAGAAGTAAATTTTATAAAAATAAGAAAAAATAAAATATTTTATTGAAACAAAAAATACACTAATGTTTATTATTATATACTGAACTAATAATAAATAAATACGAGTCTAATGTAAAACTTAAAATAATAATACAAATCAAAATTGTATTTCTGAAGGAGGTTGTGTCTCATCATCGTCAAAAGCTTCAAATTCTCCAACATTATTTAAAGACTTGTAAACTACATTTTCATCCAAAGTATTTGCATTAACTTGTTCTACTGCATTTAAATAAACTACAAATTAGTAATGCATAAAATTATTCTCAATTGTAAACTTGTAATACATTATACTTTTAACTAAAATATGATCAAAATAAGCTATAAACTGACCATCAGTAGATGTTCTTAATTCATTCGTTGTGACAAATGCATTTTCTCCATAAATCACCTTTTCAAGTTCATTATAATCAAGATCAGGGGACGACTCTTCTTCTTTGATCCAAAAATCAGTATGTTCAATAAAATCAATATCATCTGGATCATACGTTCTCTTCTTACTAAATGCTCTGAAAACATAATAGAGAAATTATAAAGTCAATAATAAAAATAAAAGTAATAGAATAAAAACAAAACTATAAAATACATGTTCTTCATTCTCAAATTATAAGTAACATGAACAAGGTCATTAAGTCTTTGATGTTATAATTGATTTCGTTTTTTTGTATGAATACGTTAAAAATGCTCCAATTATGTTCACAACCTGATGTAGAAGTTGTTTAACTAACCTAATAGTGAGTTTTCTTAATGTTGGAGCACTATCACCGAATAATCTCCACCATTCATCTATATTTTTAATTAATAGTTATGATAAATAAATATATATATTATTAATAAGTAAAAAATGAATTAAAAGTATAAAAATTACCTAGCTCCATTTTTTTCATCATAAGTTCTCTCTTTGCTAATGATCTAGCAAAACATTATAAACCTTCACAATATAATTTAATTTCTTTTTTTAATTGCTCTTCAATAGAAAAAATACCTTTGTATTCAATCACTTCAAATAGACCGCCCATAATATTAACTAACATGCGTCTCCACTATATAAGCAATAAGGATTGAGAAAATAAGTTGCTAAGTGGATCCTTTGAGTAAGATGTTTATCCCATCGTCAGCCAACAATATCTATATAAGGCTCGTACAATTTCTCCTTTTCTTTAAAAATATTTATAATTGTTTATGAGCTCTATACATACCATCATATATATACCCCAAAGGTGGCTTCTCATTTGAGTCAACAATCCTCAACAACCTTATAAGCAGAGTCACAATCTTCACAATGATCAAGCAAGAATCCCAACATTTATTATCTAGAATGTTGGAACCCCTCCCTGGTGCGACACGGGCCCGACGTCCTGCGTGACATCTGGACTCGTGCGTCACGAGGGAGGGGTTCCAACACTTATGGTATCAGAGCTTTCGGTTTAGGTTCGGGTAGAAGGAGCATTTTAGGGTTTTTATGATTTCCATTCAACTGTTATGATTTGTGTTCTTT
>JAOQMR010000006.1:20695175-20712776 GCA_027563865.1 Erythroxylum pelleterianum | reverse complement strand
ATGTGGATATTGATAATTATGTATTTGGTGCCAATGGCAATGATTATATGTGTTTGTGTTTTGAATGGGCCCGAATGGCCCAAATGGATTGATTTAATAAAGAAAAGGGGTTTTAAATTAAATGGGTCCCAAATCGAAAAATGGACTTTCTGTCCAGGTTATTGTTCAAAAAAGAAAATTTTTATACCAGTTTTAGAATGGATTGTTTGTTCTAGCATGCTACCTTTGCGGACACGGACTCGGATATCACCGTCGATGTCGAGTTCGGGTCTTGCGGAGGTGGGGTGCTACATTCGAAATATAGCGGAAGAAGACAAATTCTTCAATTTTCTGTCGGCACTTCAAACTTGGGCGCAAATTGAATTACAATGACAAGGAGAGCAAGATCTTCCCAGTGCAATTGCAGCTATAGATAGGCTAATCTATTTGTCCAAATAAAGATAAGGAGGTAGGGAACCTCTAGGTTATCTCAACACAAAGATAAAACCAACTAGAAGGAGAAGAGACAGTGGGGAAATGGCAAGTTGTGTGGTGACTTTAAATCTGGACAAATGGATAAAGGGAAGGCCAAAGTGAGTGGGAACGTTAGTGGTGCTTCTACTAGTGGCTAGAAACATAAGACTTTTGATTGTTATATTTGTGATGGTCCTCACTATGCGAAGGAGTGTCCAAATTGAGAAAAGATTAATGCTATAATGACTAGAGAGGAACCAGAAAGAGAAGTATCTACCCTCGTTAATCCTCTCCAATAGTTGAACACTCTACCAGAAGAGAAAGGTAATGCACATGTTTCGTTAATGCAGTTATAGGTGCAGATCAATGGGATGTTTGTAGCTTTGATGGTTGATACAGGTGCTACACACACTTTTATTACAGATCGGATGGCTACTAAATTAGGATTGAAGGTGAGCAAAAGTTCAAATGGGCTAAAAATTATGAATTCCAAAGCTAGAGATGTAGCTGGAATGGCATATAACGTGTCTTTATTGATATATGGTTGGGTTGGAAATGTAATATGATGGTAATCCCTTTGGACGATTTCGATGTGATTCTCATAATTGACTTCCTACGACAGAACAAGGCTATGGCATATCCACATTTGAGTGGAATAATGTTCATGGGAGAGCAAGACCTTCGATTTATTAAGTGTAGGCATATTGGTGTGTAGAATGAAAGCAAACAGAAATCCTCTTTTATTTCAGCTATGGTTGTGGAGAGAAAATATTCCTTGCAACATTGATTGAAGTAAAAGGATTGTCCATGGAAGTTCCAAGTCCAGCAGCAGAATTATTGGAATCTTACAAAGATATAATGCTTTCTAAATTGCTAGAAGAACTCCCACTAAGAAGAGCCATAGACCATTGTATTGAGTTAGAACCAAGGGCGAAACCTCCTGCCTAAGTTTTCTACAAGATGTCACCTATGGAGTTGAAAGAATTACGGAAACAATTAGGAGAACTTTTAGAGGCAGAATACATTCAACCCTCCAACGCGCTTTATGAAGCTTCAGTTTTGTTCTTAAAGAAAGTGAATGGCTCCCAATGGATGTGTGTGGATTATCGGTTGCTAAATAAAGTCACGATAAAGAATAAGCAATCCTGTTAGTGCTATACTTGATGGACAGGTTAAGCAATGCATTTGTTTTTTTCAAATTAGATTTATGATCTGGTTACTGGCAAGTTAGAATTGCAAAAGGTGTTGAGGAGAAAACCACTTGTGAAACAAGGTATAGGGCATATGAATTTCTGGTTATGCCTTTTGGTTTAACAAATGCTCCTGCGACGTTCTGCAATTTGATGAATGATGTATTATATGATTTCTTGGATGAGTTTATTGCAGTATATTTGGATGATATCATTGTGTACAACAGTAGCTTGGTAGAACATGTTTCTCATTTGTGACAAGTGCTGGACCGATTGGGAGAACATCAACTGTACGTCAAAATAGAGAAATGTGAATTTGCTAAGGCTGAAATCAAGTTCCTCGTTTGCTTGATATGCAACCAGCTAATGAGGATAGATTTAAGTAAGGTTCAAGCAATTATGGATTGGCTAGCACCAAATAAAATACAAGAGTTGCAATCTTTCCTTAGTTTAGCAGATTATTATCATCGGTTCATTGAAGGGTACTTAAAGAAGGTGACACCACTTATGGATATGCTCAAAAAGGGGAAGAAGTGGGACTGGTCAGATCATTGTGTGGCTATATTTGAGAAGCTGAAATAGGCCATGGCTGCCTAACTTTGGGCTTCCCTTTGAAGTCCACAATGATGCATCTGATAAAGCAATTGGGGATGTCTTGGTTCAAGGTGGGCATCCTGTGGCTTTTGAAAGCAAAAAATTGAATGAAATGGAACAGAAATATTTGACACACGAGAAGGAAGTGGTGGCAGTAGTTCATTGCCTCAGAGTGTGGCGTGTTTATCTGCTGGGGCCTAAGTTCGTTGTGAGAAAAGATGATGTGGTGAATACTTTCTTTAAAGTGCAGAAAAAGTTATCAGCCAAGCAAGCTCGATGACAGAAATTCTTAGTGGAATATGACTTTGTTTAGGAACATAAACCTAGGCAAAGCAATTAGGTTGCAGATGCACTTAGTCAGAAGGAAATTGTGGTTGTACTTTATAATATGCTAGAGTTGAATCAGACTTTAAGGACAGAATTTGATAAAGTGGAAAGCTTAATATAGCGTACTGTCGTTTGGTCTAAGAAGTGCAGGAAGGAGTCACTAAATGGTATTGCTCGATGATGGGTTCCTTGTGGTTAAAGGGTCAGATTATATGTGCCTAGTTTTGGTGGATTGCGGATGGAATTGTTGAAGGAGTCACACAATTCTCTATGGTCAGGACATCCTGATAAAGAGCGGATGATAGCACTTCTGTCCAAATATTATGTTTAGCCACTAATGGAGTAGGATATTGATACTTAATGTAGAACCTATTTGGTGTGTCAAGAAGATACAGTGGAGAGGCAAAAGGAGGCAGGACTACTCCAACCACTCTCCATTCCGGAGAAACCATAGATGTCGACATCTTTGAATTTTGTTGTGGGATTTTCGAAGGTAGATGGCAAAGCTTCAATGTTGGTTGTGGTTGATAGGTTCTCGAAGTTTGTTGTTTTTATGGTTGCACCATCCTCATGTACAATAGAAATAATAGCTGATCTATTTACTGAAATGTTGTTAAACACTTTGGTGTTCCAGCAGATGTGGTGAATGATAGAGATCTGCGATTTATGAGTCAATTTTGGACAGCCTTATTCAATATGATGGGGGCTGAATTGAAATTTTCTACTGTCAATCATCCTCAAACCAATGGGAAAACAAAGAGGACAAACACATTGTTGGAGGATTATTTATGACATTATCTAAGTGCAAGTTAGAAAAATTGGCTCAATCTTTTGGACAGTGCATAGGTCGCTTACAATCTTCATCGATCTTCTGCAACAACCAGGAATAGTCCCTTTGAAGTGATCTTGGGACATCAGCCTCTAACTCCTTTAGAGATTGCCAAGCAGCAGCTTGGAGGTAAGTGCCCAACCACTTATAAATTTATAATGGATCAGCAGGAAGTCTTGGATAAAGCAAAAGATAGTCTTCGGAAAGTTGGTCGAAGGATGGAGAAGTATGCTAACAAGCATAGATGTTCAGTAAACTTTGTTGTGGATGATAAGGTGCTGTTAAAATTAACACCTCAGATTTGGAAGAAAATTAGTGGAAAGTCGGCTCATAAAAACCTAATTCTGAAATATGATGGTCCATTTGAGGTTATCAAAAAAGTTAGTAAAGTGGCTTATCAACTTAATTTACCCTAAAGGCTAATAGTTCATCCTACATTCCATAAGAGCTACTTGCGCAAGTTTTATCATGATGATGAGGAATTGGAGAGGAGTAAATAAAGGTGTGCACCTCTAAATGTTTAGGTACAATGTGACGATGAAGTCGAAAGGATTATTGATCATCAACGATTGGGACAACACAAAAAGCATTGACATACTGAATTTCTTGTGAAATGGAAGGGCAAAAATGTAGTTGATGCAACATGTGAAAAGGAAACTTCTTTATGGCAATTTGAAGATGTGATAAAGAATATTTGGATGATCTTCCAACAAGGATGTCGGCTCCCTTTGGTGGGGGAGGTTTGTAAGGTCCCTTCGGTCCCTTTGTTCCTTTGATGCTATGCGATCATAAACCCATATGTTATTACTATTGGAAACAATTAATACAAGATGGGAGGTGAAGCTGCGTTGGTGAACATCCCTTGTATGTTTGCATAGACATTAGTTACATAGCTCCTTACCTTAGTGATGTGGCATGATATGGGTGGTTGCATGAAGCTAGGCATGGCATCAAGGCATCTGACCTTTGTGTCTTGCATGGTGACCAAATATAATATGTGTATGTCGTTTTATTACTTAGATAGTTAATATATAAAGTGTCTAATTGGTTGTAACTATTCAAACTGTCCCAACTGTGAAGAGCCTTATCATTTTAATGTTATTGTCCGGTGGGAAATCTATATATGTGTGTAATCCCTCCAGACCATGGTAATGTATGTTGCGTGTTCTCACTTTAAATATTTTGCAATATTCTATTAGTTTATACATTAACATTATTAACGTTATTTGTTCTCTCTTTGGGTGTTTCATATAATGTTGCCCACAAAAATAACCTCCAAGTCGTTGTTCTTCGTTTCTTTATAGTGGGAATTAATCTATTCTTCAAGACAACCTAAAGTAACGTTACTTTCGTTACCTTTTAAAGGAGTGTTTTTGGCTGAATCAATTGTGTAGAATTGGTCGCATTACAAGGTCTTTATGTGAGAGTTTTCTAACCTCAAAATCAACCCTGTAACACCTCCTCTCTTGTAACCCATATGTCTGCTCCATTTTGCGATCAATCAAGCGCAACCTTTGGTCCTTCATCATCTTCACCACATACCTAGCAAGCTCACTCCCTTTCTCCTTTAAGAATACAACCTTTGATTCATCTAAAAAAATTCAACTAAAAAAAATAAAAGTCCAGTAAATGTTTGGTTAAAGAATTCATGGATAGTAAAAAATCAAGAATGTGAGGAAAATGTGCTTAATTCATGAAATTTGGAAAAATGGTGAAAAGAAATAATGGTTGGTAGTTAGTTAAATTGTAGAAAATGGGAAAATATAACAAAAACTACTTAAGGATGAGAGGATTGTAAATTCACAAGCATCTGGACAATAAGAAAGGGACACACGTTAACAATACAAAAAAAACAATTCCCAGAAAAATAATCAACCTAATTTAAAAATACTTTATTTTTTTTACTTTCTTTATATTTTGAATTCATCTTATTAGCTCCAATTTTCTTTTATAGCTCCTAATTCCCTTTTTGATATAATCCATTTTTTCCCTTACTTCAAACCTTATTTCAACACATTTTAATATTTTGATTGCTTAAAACTTTATTTTCTAAGTTTTTCAAAAACCCACTTATATTATCAATAAGAAGTCAAGTATAAATTTTAGTGTAATTTCTCCCTGGCACACCCAAATTCTAAATTAACACAAAATTTGGCATACCCAATAGGACCGTGATGCTGAGTACAAGATATGAAAAAGAAATTGTTGTGCCTCTAGACTTAAAGGAAGAAGTTCCTATAACAGTAGGGAATGAAAGTTTTGTATCTCCAATGGTAGAGAATCTCGAGAAGGCAACCTCGTCTTTTGCTCCCCTATTGACAAGAATCTAAAATCACCGCAACAAAATGACATCTATAAAATAAAATTCTAGAATTGAAGTCCAACATGGCCTTTACAACAATGATTAAAATATTGACAAAAAATATTGATAGACTGTCTACCACTCTAATATAGATTGTTGGGCAGAATTCCCTTACTTTAACAAAGTAGATTTTTGAAGGACTCGGGGGGTATCTTACTCCAAATGCCAAGGAAGTTGACAAGTGAAGTCACTTTTTAGTTTCTTCTTCTATAAACAAAAAATATGTCTCTCATAGTACCTTTGTACATTAATTCTGGAAATGGTCGATAGGCAGTCAAACCCCAAATTATAGGTAGGTAGGGATTTGGCGTGGAACTTGAAGCTTATGGACCATAATATAGTTTAAGGAGTAGCATCGCAACTGTAAAACACAATCCTATTATTCCCCCCGTCCCCAAAATGAGATCACATATTAATATATAAGTCATCAGAGAAGTTATTTAAGAATTGTACGAGTCGCGTTTGAGATAGTTTGGCTGCCTAGAACTTTACAAGCCTTATTCGGAATAGATTGACTATGATATCCTTATCCTCATAGTTAGGCGAAGATGGTCAATTAACCATTTAGCACATAAATAGATTAACCAGAAAATGTGGAGAATTAGCCAATTACGAAAACTTTAATAATTTTAGGCTTAAGTGGTTTTCAAATTCATTAATAAGAACAACCTTCTTTTTGTATACTCTATTATCCAGGAATTCTATCCTTTCTAGGGTTAAAATGGAAAGATTGTTTCATACTTAGTTTTTTAGAATTAAGCCTGAACTTAGGATAACTAAGTTTTTAAGAGCTATTATGAAGAGTGGTGAGAATATTGACATGTTCATCGCTCATTTTAAGAAACTGAGAAGTCTATGTCAGATTGTGTTACTAGAAAATGAATACATGAAATGAGCTCCAATAGGTCCTGATATTGAATTGCAAAAGAAAATATAGGGCAAGTAATTTCGTGATTTCTATGAGCTAGCAGTAAAGATGTTTGAATACAAAGAACTTTTTAGAGAAGAAGATACCAGAAGAAGAATTTGATAGATACTTATGTTACAAAGATGAATTCTTACGACATGCTAGTTGTCAAAGTCAACATCCCTAAAACTTGTGTCCACCCCTCTCTAGAGTGTAAATATCTTGAATTTAAAAGGAGCACGCAAGCTCTGTTTACTCAAATTCAGTAAACCTTTGACACCTTCAAGATAGAGAAGATCTTTGATTGTTTGTGCTAGAAAAAAATTATTACCTTACCACCAAAGTATAGAATTCTCACAAAAGAAAATATTATAGGCAGAGATTACTGGAAATATAATAATAAATGGAGTCAAGGGACCAATTCATGTTGGGGTTTAGGAATATTGACCAGGACCGAATCAACAAAGGAATTCCTCTATTTACTAAAGTTCACTAGACTATGCTTATAAATAAAGACCCATTCTCGTTAATTGCAACCATTAATGTCACTGAATTCGATTTACATCTATTGCTAAATGTTAAAAAGAAGATGAATATTGTAGAGGAGCATTTAGCATCAATGTCAATTCCTAAAATGGGTGTTTTTGTTCCTAACTATAATTTAAATACTAATTCACAAGAAAGTTGAAATTTTGGGGAAAAAATCATCGAATAGAATTCATCCAAGTCTTCAGAAAAAAGATATGATCCAAAAATCCCAAGTTTTCAGCGTAGGTAGCCTTAGTTTGTAGTACCACCATAGGTGTTGCCATCTTGAAAATGACAGTGAGTTAGGCAGCCCAAGATCTAAAACCCTTGACTCAAACAAAAAAAAGAAGGCTTTAGCTGCAAAGGTCTATTGTTAGGATTGAAAAAATAAACCTTCACCATGTAAAAACCAAAGTGAAAAAAATCATCACTTGTAAGAACTATTTTCTGAAAAGAAAGCATTATCGACCCTAATAATAAGAAGGGATGCATATAAATCATCAATAAAAAACCAAAGCAAGACAAGAGAAAATCCTAGATTTTACATGAAGTCAGCTTGCTTAGAGAATCAAGAAGAAGACTCCAATTTATTCATTACGATTAGAGAAGTTCCTATTCAAGTACCATGTGATATTTCTTCCATAAAACTCTATGCTTCATTTAACAATTATTGTATGAGGAAGACAAAATTTCATTTTAAAAAAAGAGAATGCAAAATATCAATTTTGGTGGCGTACCAAGAATTCCAAAGAAGATAGTGCTAAAAAAGTAAGTTGATGCTATGTCATAACATATATGACCTTTTTATATTAAGGCTCATGTTAATAGTAGGCCAACCTCAAGAGTTTTGGTCAATAATGGGCCAATAGTAATCATCATGCTAACTAAAATGATGACAGATCTAGGGAAATGTGACTTAAATATAATCCTAATTGAAGTATGTGTTGTTGTGCTCAAAGAGATTCTTTATCTTCAATCAGTCTCCACATTCTCTTTGTAAATATGCATAAGTTAATTGTTTTCAAGGGTATTGCATTCAAACTTGAAGTGCAAACCTCTGACCATTTGATGGGTGTTTTATAATCTTTAGTTTTGTTTCAAGACCATAGAAATTTCTTAAAAAGTTTGTTAACTATTTTGATTACAGCCATAGATATTGCCAATAGTTTTTCCTAATACAAATTAAAAGAATTTAGAATAACTGATATCAGTTGAGCTCTAATGACTAAACAAAGAACTTTTATAATCCAACAAGATATAGGTCCAACAAGATATTTTAGCCTATATCTTGTTAATAAGGGGCTTGAAATCACTATAAGTCAGTCTATAAAAAGAGATTGGAATCCTAAGATATATGAAAGGTAATTGATGTCTTCTGAAACTAGTGATGCTTGTAACCATCTGCTCCTTATCATTTTCACTCTTAAAAATGTAAAAGGAGATTTTATTATGATTCACTTAAGGTACAAATATGCTTGTAAACATGTTTATAATTTTCATCAAAGCGGTAATGGAAGTCTTATTAGCTTGTTAAAATGATCAAGTCATTTGCAAAAATCAGATTAGTTGTGCCTAATCTCCTGCATTTTGAGTGAAACCTTACATTTTTAGTTTTCTTTATTATTCTTTTTAATAGTTTATTAAAGACTTCCATGACAAGGAAAAAGATATATGGTGAAGTAGGACCACCTTGCCTAATGTCTTTGCTGCTTTTGAAAGTTTTTATAGGCTCACCGTTTATAAGAACATTGAAAATAGGAGAGGTGATGTATAATTACATCCATTCTATGAACACACCTGGGAATTCCATTGTCTTCATGATACTTACAAGAAAGGACTAGTTCACATTATCATATGCCTTCTTCAAGTCCACTTTTAAAACACAATTCTTGTCTTTTTTCCTATTTGAATATCCTCTCATAAATTCCTACGTTAGCAAAATGTTATCACTCTTCTTGGAATGTAAGCTCCTTGTGCTATATCAATATCGTTAACGAGAATCTTCTTTAGTCTATTAGCCAAAATCTTGGAAATAATTTTATAGATTGAATTGCAATATACAATGGGTGAAAAGTCATTAAAATAATTCTACTCCCCACCTTTAGGAATTAATGTAATAAAAATTCCTATTGATCTCTTTAAGTAGTCTTTTCTTCGTAAAGAACTCTAAGATAGCCTCATAAACTATTTTCTAATTGATTGGCTAGGTTTTAATGAAGAAAAGGATATTGAAGTCAATTGGTCCTACTATTTTATAAGGGTTTATAACCTTGACAACATCATCTATCTCTTGAATTGTCAATGGCTTTGAGAAAATCTCAACTTCTTGAGCAAAAATTTCCCTCTCGTAATGTTCTTTATCAAGTCAATATAGGAGTGAACATTGGTGGAGGTGTTTATATTATTTGAAAAGTAATTAAAGGTTTCCTATAGAAAAATTTTTGTTCAAAGATCACCTGGTTATCTCTTACAATATTAGAGACTCTGCTAATACAACTCCTTAATAATACTGATTGGTGGAAGAATGAAGAGCTTTTATCACCCTCCTTTAGCCAAGTTATCCTTAATCTTTGCTTCATTAAGGAATGATTATAAGAAAGTTCCTTTGACAGATTGGTAATGGATTCCTATACAGTTCAACTTGAATTGAATTCAAAGTTGATTTAGAAATTAATAACAGATGTTGAGTATTTCTAACATTTTACTTATATAACTACTTTAGGAGATTTTTAACGATATTCAGCCCAACGACAATGTTTTGAGACATTAACCTCAGCTCTAATGCCTTCCCATATAACTTCTTCAAAGCTTGCTACACCTGCAAGAAAATTGTTAAATCTAAAAGGTACTTTTGAAACTTACAAAATTACTAGGAATGGATATTTTGAGAGGTTATTTAGAAATTTTTTAAACCACTCCAAATTGGCTAGGTTGCAATCTAACTTCTTCCTGATGAAATTCTAACCTTTTTGTTTGTTTTTCCATGTGAAGAAGTTGCCTCCATTTGGAGCATCAGAAACTTGAATGTCGATGAGACATTTTCTTAGCTCTTGGAAAGGTATTTTTGATGCATTCAATCTTTTAACCTCCTCAGATGAAATAATGGTGTTGAAATCACTAATCAGTAGCCATGATTTTTGAATGTTGAGAGCTAGCCTTATAATATTTTGCCAATATTGATATCTTTAATAAAGATTGTTTTGTGCATATATAAAGGAGACAACACATGATTTTCTAATGATTTTACTTATAAACTCAACATGTATCAATTGATTAGATATGTTAACCATAGAAATTTCAACAGATAGAGTGTTGTAGAAGATAAGGATTCTTCCATTTGCATGGTGAGAGTGATTTTTAATCTCCCTCTAGCATGGTTGGAGTAATTTCTATATGTCACATTTATTTATTTTGGTTGGATTCGAAAACTGCAAAAATTTTAGATTTTTGTTGAAAAATGAAATCTTTGAGCAAAAGCTTTTTTGAAGGAGCATTTGCTCCTCTTATATCCCATGCGATGATCTTCATATCTTATTGGTTAGAGAAGGAGGATTTTTCTTCCAACTAGATCTCCATTTCACCACAACCTCGAATTCTTTATCATTGATGTTACAACTGCTATCTTTTTTATTTTCATCTCTTGTTTTCTCATTAACATATTTCTTAATATTTTTAGTCACAGATATAAAATACTCCTTATCTACTTCACTAAGTTCACCCATATTCATGTCCTACTTATTCAACTCCCAGCACTCCTCAGTGTTGTTTCCATTCTCTATTACATTAATTTTAGGATCATTTTTATCTCAAGATTTTCAAGAATTATCTTATTGTTTTACTTGAGTTCTTTAAGTTATACAAAGGGATTTTAATTTCTATCCATTTTCTTTTAGTATTATACCTCTTTAGTAATAATACAAATGCAATTTTTTATATAAAATTCATATTTCTATTCGTCTTTTCTTTAATGCCATTGTTCTTTATATAACATTCATATGTGTATGTATAGTTCTCTAATTTATTTTTGGTACCTAAAGATAGATGGCTGAGATGAAAAATTAATTATATTTTATGGTAGAAAGTTTGTGTATAAGGAAGATGTAGAATATGTTGGTAGAGATGTTAAAAATTGGGGCATTGAAATTAATAGGTTTTGTTATTGGGACTTTGAGAGGATACTAGTGGAAGATGTTAAAGGACCTTAAGTAAGTAAGCTTTTATATAGGAAGACAAGTGATAGTCTGAAATATGGTTTGATAAAGGTGACAAAGAGTGATGATTGTATGATGGAAATATATAATTTTATTATAGAACATAAGATGATAGAGATCTAAGTTAATTATGGATGCAAGTTACCATATTTAGATCAAAATGTGGGTGATAACGTTGGGATTGAATGGCTTGAAATTGTTGTTAATAATGAGGGTATTACTAGAATTTCAAATGATTTTCCAATGAATGTTAATCAATCTACTATCATATTGTAACACCCGTATACGGAACCTACAACCATCCACACACATAGCAACCAAATTCATGTTCATACATTCAAGTTATACATTTTTATTCAATGCTATACATATACACATTACAAAACTCCCCAATGCTTGGCATTGTCATTTAACAGTAGTAAAACATCTTTACATTTACATGGTAATCCAAAAGAAAATATATGCAATCATCTGTAACTAAAAATACATTCCAAAAGTAATTTTTCTTCTATCTGTTGGTCTTGGTCCCTGCAGATGTTCCCTATACTTCACTTCTATGACTTGGTCCTACACAGATTAACACCCGTGCTAAGCTTGAAAACTTAGTGGGGAAAATACTTAGTTTGGATTACCACTTACAGCTGTCATTTTCCAAGCACACATATTTAAAAATATCACAACTTATATACCATAAATTCACATTTATGAACAAAACATTGATATTAAATGCTCATGTAAACAATGATGGCATACTTAAGCAAAGTACATAATGCAAATATGCTTCAATATATTATCCATATATCGAAAATGCACATTTATAAGCCAAATTTTGTTCTTCAATGCTCATTGATACAAATTATCAATATAATTACACATCATTACAACCAATACAAATTCTCATCAATACAAATTATTAATATTGTCATGTTGTATTTCTCATTTATGACTATTAAGTTTCCTTTCTGTGTTAAGCCTTCACATTTTTTAAGGGTGTGGATAACTGGTGCTGTAGAAATCTGAAGATATCAAACTGTAGATACCCAAAGGCATCGAACTGTGGATACCTGAAGGTATCAAATTGTGGATACTCAAATGTATCAAATTGTTGACACATTGTAACACATGCCCATCTATTTACCACCGAGACAATAGAGCAGGCATTGTAACATTTATTTTAACCATTTGCAAATTTCACAATTCATATATTAACAAATCATATTATATACATTTCAAGTCATAAAATATGTATTTTCGATCATCCATGCAAGTCATGGCTTACCACCATTAGATAGGTATCAAAATCACACTAGTATAATCATACTATACACGTATGAGTAATGAATATGCGTACAAATCATTTATGCACATGTAAATTTTCTTTAGAATGCATTATGCTCAATCTTATATTCCAATGTTTAGTCTCCCAATTCACATATGGTAAGTCCTATTTAATTTATTTCTAGGTGTATGAAAAGTTTTGTACACATTAAAAAAGGTTCGGATAAGATTCGGTAAAAATTGGAAACAAAACAATGTCACGATCGTGATAGACACTCTCTTCATTCATACCACTACTTCTTCCTTAATATTCATATAAAAAACTCAGAAATGGGTTTCTATGTCTTCTAGAAATGTTTTCCTATATGTCTATAGTTTCTATAGCAACAAGAATCAGACCATTTGGACTTCTAAATCATGATATATAGGCAAAATATCACAAGCTGCTCCAAATCAGGGACAACATCAGGCCACCTTTTTCGATCTCAATTTCCAAGGTCATAAAGCTAGAATTAAGTAAGAGTCACTTCTAGAGATGTTTAGCTCTATGTCTTAGGTTTCATATGAAACTAAAATCACATAATTTGAAGGTCTTTATACTGAGTTATGACTCAAACAATGTGATTGTCTCAAACAAACCTTAGACAGAATTCCACTACACAATACTCTCTTGTCATATTCAACCAATTCTATGCAAGATAACACTAAAATAACACCAACGCAACAACTCAACAACAATTCGACATCCAAATGAATCTTTATATCCATTTAATCATACACAAATATAGAAATCAACTAAGTGAAGTCCCAAACCTTAAAATTGTCAAAGTAGTTATTCTATTGCTTTTCCTTCCCTTTCTCTTTGACTTTGCTTGAATCACTAAGTGAAAAATGATGAAATGAAGAAGGTTAAATAGAGAGGAGAAAAATTTGAAGTTAAGCCATCAAAGTGTCGTCCATCTTTCCTCTCCATATGCCTTTTCATAAATTTTTTAATCTTAGACACATGTTTCAATCTCATTGGACCATACGTCACCATCCTATTAGACCACATGTTACAATCCCATTAAACCACGTGTTACAATTCTATTGGACCATATGATAAAATTATATTAGATCATGTGTTACAATTCTATTGGACCATGTGTTACAATTCTATTGGACCATGTGTTACTGTAATATCCCAAACCACCCGCCCACAGATATTGTCCACCTTGGGTTGCCCCTTGGGCCAAACCTCTCACGGTTTTGCTCTTCCCCGACCAGGGAAGACGCGTCTATGGTCGGGAGGTATCCATACGCTTATAAGCCATACTTCATTTCTCTCTACAACTGATGTGGGATCTCATCATCCACCCCCTTAGGGCCTAGCCTAGCTGACACAAAGGTTCAGGTAACGGCTTTGATACCATTTGTAACAGCCCATACCACCCGCCCATAGATATTATCCGCTTTAGGTTGCCCCTTTGGGCTAAACCCCTCACGGTTTTGCTCTTCCCACCCCTGGGAAACCTCGTCTTAGGGGAGAGGTATCCATATCCTTATAAGGCATACTTCGTTCTCCTCTCCAACCGATGTGAGCAGGTCGTCTAGGATGTTACAGTTACAATTCTATTGGACACACATGCTTTAATCTTATTGGCTCATGAGTTGACTTTAGGAAAATTGCATATTGGTCCTCTTCTCCTTCAATTCCCATATTAGCCTATAATATTATCAATTTATTTCATTTCCCTATGTATTAAGTTTCTAATGACATAAATTCATGCAATTTGGTTAATTATATTGGGATTTATACCCTAAAAACTACAGGCTGATTGAAAACAAGGATAGTACCCAGAACTTAACTTCAAAATAGAATTCAAAACTCTTAGAGGAAGAATCAAAATTTTGTTCCTTCATGAAATTTGTAGACCTATGTCTCTAGTTTAATCTCAAATTGAAATTATCCAATTTGGAGTTCTTTAGGATAAGATATAGCCAAACTACAAAAGTATGTTTGGTGGAACCTATCCATTCAGTGAGGTACACATTCCAAATCAACTAACTTCAGTCTTATCATTCAAGAGCAACACAAAAAAATACATCCAATTTAAGCAAAAACATCCCATTTACTTATGGAATACATCTTTTATCAATTCTCCTCACATCACATTAATAAATCCCAAAAAACATATTAAAATTTTCTATACATAAAATTATCCATTTACCTTTGTCTTTTACATTAAGTACCATTACATCTCTTACTATACTTAGATGTACTTAAATCATTATGTTCGCTTCTTAATACACCCTATATATGCTATAATACTTTCAAGGTATATGTTGGGGCGTTACATATATAATATAATGAATGAAGATGCAAGGGGTTGCACAAAAGAAGTTGCAATCATAAGTGATACTAAATTTAATCTAAGTAAGTAAGAAAAGAATATATTTGTTGATGTACGGATTATAGAGGAGTTCAATTCGAGTTTGGATGATGAAGAGTTAGTAATGCCTTAAGATAAATCTATTTCCTTTAAAAGGGATCTTTTAAAGAAAGAGAATAGAGAAAAATATTTGCAACTTATAAGAAAAGAAGGGAAAGCTAAAGAAGAAATTGGAGCAAATGATAAAGAAAATAATGATGGGGATGATACAGAAGATGAAAATATGACAAATTATTTTGAGTCAAATAATAATTATAGTTTTGAAGAGGAAGATGGCTCAGATGTTGATGAGGACATAATGCATAAATCAAAATTGCTTATATTCAACCTTTATATGAAAAATATTTAGCACTTGACAAGGTTGTTGTTGATAAAATGAGGGAGTTCACTAACATCAAATAAAATTTTAAAGCCAAATGTGTGAGTAAGTACTACAAATAATACATTTTCCACTAGCTTTATGATAAATCTAAATAATTTTCATAAAATTATTTATAATCTTTTAGTTATTATCATGATTATATATATGAAAGTAAGAGTATTTAGTATAATCACACATGAAATCCTACTTTTAATAACAAAAGTGTGGATCATAGGACCCATTACAATGAAGCTAACAAATTTGAGGAAGTTTGTTAAGAAAGATTTGAAAATTGATATAAGGTATGATGTCTATTATTGGGCTAGAAATTTTGTTAAAGAGGATATGTAAGGAGGTATTAGAGTAGAATATGATACGATATGGGATTATACGGATGCCAATGGGTGGGGTAAAGCCCTGGCCCATGCAGGGGTTGATTTGAGCGGGACCAAGCCCAATTGCTGAGCTTTGATTTGACTAAAAGTTGCTTTCTTAAAGGTACTATTAAAGGTAAGACATTGATAGAAGTAGGAAGAGATGACAATAATTAGATACTTCCTATAGAATGAGTTTTGGCTCATGCTAAAAAAACAACCAATTAGATATGATTTCTAGAATTATTAAAGAAAGACTTGGATCTTAAAGATAGAGGTGGATGGTTAGTGATTTCTAATCAACAATAAGTTTTACCTTAACTTCATTTGCTATTATAACAATTTCCTTATATTAATTATTCATTTATGTTTATTGTTGAATATGTGCATAAGGTTTAATTGTAGCACCTCACTCCCACAATGACCCGAACCCGACATCGATGGTGATATCCGAGTCCGTGCCTCGCGAGGGTGGCATGCTAAAAACACCCAATCACTCGGAAATCAGTACAAATTTTTTTTTTTGAAATCAATGACACATTTTGGGGAAATTATTACTCAAATTGGGCCCACATTCATTTATAGACATTGTCACTTAACACAAAACCATCAACAAAATTTTTTTTCAATAACCATTGGGTCCTTTCACAAATACAATACATTTGAGTCAATTCAAAATACAAATTTATATAGAAAAATGCGGAATTTACAATTCAATACAAAATAAAGAAATGCAATGCAGACATGAACTGATCCCGACTTCTAACCTTCATTTGAATGCTGTAGGTATACTCTCGTTGGCCTAACGGGGTATTCTTCTGAGTCCTGAAAAATATTTGCAAATTTTGGGTGAGTTTTGCGAACTCAATGAGTGACCATCATCGATGGCTCACCCAGTCATATAACACATAAATCATTTTCACATTTAATAAACTTAATCATTCATATTATGCATATGCAATGTGCATGAGACTCACTATCTATTTGTTACTTTGTTGTGACTGAGTGCCTAAACTGTCCCATATAGGGCTCATTGATAACTGTCCCATATAGAGCTCATTAAACGTTGAGCCTGAGGCTCTGAAGCACTTTTGAGCTCGAGGCTCATTTTCACTCGTTGAGCTTTAAGCTCTAATCGTTGGCTACTCTGATCAAAACTCCATTATGTTTCATGCATTCATGAAATGAAATGCATCACTCATATTTACATGCTCTTATTTAGTCATATTCACTTGTCATCGAACTGTAGTCCGGCATTCAACATGTAGTTGAGAATTTACACTTTCACTTGCATGCAATTGCACATTCAGAAAATATTTAGCAATCACTTCAATATCTCATACATATAACACAATCATCGGACCTTCTATCCGGCATCCAACACAATTAATCACATTCATATAAGCATTCAGTAGTCAATTTATACAAAATGAAACAAAGAAAATAATGAAGTTATACCATCTCGATCTACTCACAGTACGCTCCAGATTAGCATTTGCTTTCAAAGTCTGGGAACGCTTGAATGCTAACACTTGACCTGCACAACCCATTTATGCAAGACACACATTACACACTCATCAATAATTGCACACGTATAAACATTTATTTATACTTAATTGTATGAATGGACTATGTACTATACATGCTCAATGACAATCCCGGGTATGTTCTATAACAAATTTTAAGCTCATTCCCATTTCAAAATTCATATATGTCTCATTGAACTTAGACTTACACTTCATTTGTACATGATCA
>JAOQMR010000006.1:20682800-20695075 GCA_027563865.1 Erythroxylum pelleterianum | reverse complement strand
AAGGCTAAGGAAATTAAAACCCTAGCTTGTTTTCTCTTCTTTCTCTCTTTCATTCTTTTTCATGTTTTCTCTCTCTTGTCTCTTTTTTCATCCACTCATTTGCTTCTTAAGAATCTTCTTATTCATGTTTTCTCCTTTATTTATAAGCAAGTCAACATTTTTTCTTCTAATTATGCCTTTAATGATTGAGAATTGTCCCATTTGCCCTTCCATTTATGCCTTATGTCTATTATAATTAAGTGTCTTGCTAACAGTACCCTTGAACAATCTAACATAACACCTCCTTCCAGAAACACATCCCTCATTGTCTTTTGTTTCTAATGCCACTAAAATCATTCAATTTGTTTCAGTGATTTAAAAGATATACTTCTAACATTTTTGGACTGCTCTTGTCCAAAACAGTACACTATGAACAACTTCCATCTGAAATTTAAACATCTTAGAGACTGAATTAGATTCCAAGTTCTTCATACCATTTGTAGATACATGTATCTAGTTTGTCACAAATCAAAAATCATCTCATTTGGACCTCTATTGATTCAGAAAACATCAAAATACTGAAGTATGTTCAGTGAGATAACACCAGTTTATATTATTCAAAAACACACTCACTGTACCCGTCTCACTCTTTTCACTCAATATTTCTCCATACACTTCAATTGGCTATGATTCTTGGTAGAGAGGTAGAGCAACGTCTTACAAATCCAATGGTTCAAGAATCAAGTCATTTGGAGGTCTAGAGAAGAAGTTATGGCCAAAAGAATCCAACATGTTCATATCTTTACTTGTATTGTACATACCTTGGCGCAATCGCAATAACTCTCTCTACAGATGCTGGATTGACTTTGGTTTTAGACTATTGGAAAGAAGACTTCGACATCTACAACTTTTATGAAGACTTCGAAGACCAATTCTATCTTCTAACTTCTTTATCGTCTCACTTTTGTATCGTCTCACTTTCCTTTCGTCTCATTTCCATCGTCTCACTTTCTATCGTCTCACTTCTATCATCTCACTTTCTATCGTCTCACTTCCATCGTCTCACTTTCTATCGTCTCACTTTCATCGTCTCATTTCTATCGTCTCACTTTCTATCGTCTCACTTTCTATCGTCTCGCTTTCATCGTCTCACTTTCTATCGTCTCACTTCCATCGTCTCACTTTCTATCGTCTCACTTTCATCGTCTCACTTTCTTCCAGAACGTCTCCACTTATAAAGATCATAACTTTTGACTCCAATGTCCAAAATTTTCATACCATATACCGTTATAAAGATAAAAGAAAGATATACAACTTTCCAAAAGGAACTTTTTCTAAAATCTATTTATATCAATCCCAAATTTGCCCTTAAATTACGAAGACAAATTTTCCATTCATACACCAACGTACTGCACGCAATTCTTAACTCCATGACAAATTTTAAGATTCTTAAAGACAGAATTGAAATTTGATGTCTTCATAAGAAATGTAGCCATATGTGTCTAGTTTAATCCAAATTAAGAATCACCTCGTTTGGATAACTAGAGAAGACGTTATGTCTAACAGACCGAAGCACACTCAGGGAACATTTTTCAGATCACTACCAATTTGGTTTCTAACTCTTTCCTTCTCACAACTCATACTAAGATCACTCTTTCCACTCCCTCTACTTCTCATTTTCAATACATTCACATTTAACATCAATTATACCTGAAAGTTGTCAATGAATGCATGTACCACTTTTTTATGCATAAATATTCAATATTTATATGCATATATGCATATATGATGCATGGGCAAGAAAAATGCATTGTCTTAATTTCTCTTTAAGCTCCCATGTACTGAAATTTTGGGTCCTCACCAATTAATATGGGGACGGGATGTTACATTAATAGAGGCACTTAGTAAGCAACTCCTAAGGGTAGAACTTAGATTTTGTGTAAGGAACATGCATGTTAATTTGAGAAAGATGAATCGCAATGGATTAAAATTGGAAAGAGTATTATGGCAATGTTATGAGTCATCTAATGAATATAACTTATTTTTGCATTTGAAAGAGTTAGAAGAGAAATCAAAAGGTGCTCATAGAGATTTGCTCAAATTTTAAAAAATAGCCAAAGTCATATTTCAACACTTTATTCAAATGTGATATTGAGATAATATGAAGTGTTTAATGGAAATATTATAGAAGCTAAGGCAAAGAAAATTATTACAGTGTTGATGAAATTAGAGTGTATATGAACAAGAGATTGGCTGAAAATAGAAACATGACCAATAATGAGTGGATAGATGAAATTGCTCTAAGAATAAAGAACAAATTAAGAGTTTATAAGGAGTTAAGTATTAATTGTGAACTTAAGATTGATGGTGCTAGTGGATTTGAAGTAATACATAAAAGAGCTAAGCATATTATAAACTTGAGACTCAAAATATGTAATTGCTTAAGTTGAGATGTGTTAGGAATCTTATGTCCTACTGCTATTTTGTACATTAATGAACAACCTGCAAAATATGTTACACATTAGAATATAAAGCATAAGTATTTACAAGCTTACTAATATATGATGAAGTAGGTCCAATAAGAGAAATTGAAGAACAAACTAAAAATGATCCACCATTATCACCTTCATTAAAAAAAAATCAGGCAAGCCAAAGAACAATAGAAGAAAAGGGGATTAGGAGAATTCTACCAAAGACAATAAGTTGTCAAGGAAAGTAATTAAATTGACTTATCAAATATACTTCAATAAGGACATATCAAAAGCACATCTTTATTGAAATATGTGTCAGCAACAATTAATATAATGAAAAAATTGAGTATAACTTAACACCTATTAAATTTTGCATGATTTTTTTTCTCTCAATTATATATCTTCAACTATGTTTAAGTGTTTTTTTCATTTATTTATTGATTATTTAGGGAGGAGTAAGAATAGCACTGGAGAAGTTTAAATGTAAACTTTAAGTGATTTTCAAGCAAGTAGTTCCAAATATTAATCCATCAAGGTCACCACCAATGATAAAATTAAATAAAAGGAAGAAAGAAGCCTTATGATATGGGACATATGGAATAAGGAATCTCAACCACTAGTAATAAGACGAGCAATAACTCAGCAAAGGTTACATGTATAAACAAATCACAACGAATTTTGAGTTTTGAATTTAATTTATCAATTAACGTAGATTTTGATTATTTATTGCTTTTTTAAAATAAAATAAATGCAAAGATGATGATGAAAAGATCAAAAGCATCCAGAACTACTATAGAGAGAATAAATTAAAATGATACTTTGAGAACACTAACTTTTGCTATTTAGTAAATAATGTAGCATTTGGGACAATATTGCAAATGTCAATAATGTTAACTTTTGCAATTTGGTGAACATTAATTTTTTCTATTTTATAAATGCCATGAGTATGTGCATTCCAACTTAATGGAATTTTATGAAAGAAATTAGTTCTATAACTAGTGAGGTATTTAGTCAAGTTGTCTTTAAGTTTATCGTCCAAGCTTCTCTAGGAAATAAATCATACATATATTTGCCTTGTTCCAAAAAAGCGTCAACCTCATATCATGCTTGATTTTCGACCTATTTCCTGTTACAACACCATTTATAAGGTTATAATGAAGTTACTGGTTCAAAGTCTCAAATCGATACTAACTAGTATTGTAAACAATGCACAAGGGGCTTTTATCTCGGACCGAAATATTGGTGATAACATTTTGTTAATCCAAGAGATGCTTAAGGATTATCAATTTGGAAAAAAATTTAACAGTTGCTCTATTAAGATAGATTTCTTTATGGCCTTTGATACAATCAGTTGGAAGTTCATCCAGATTTGTCTTGAGGTGCTGCAACTTCCGCTGAAATTTATCAACTGGATTATGACCTGTATTCAGACTCCATCCCTGAGTGTATAATTAATGGACAACCCTCTAAACCTTTTAAAATTGGTCGAGGCATACAGCAAGGAGACCCCTTATCCCCATATCTCTTCACACTTGTAATGGAGGGCTTCTCTAGATTATTGAGCAGGCTTGACTCATGCAATAGGGGCTTCAAGTTCCATTATAAGTGTAAGGAGGTAAACATCACACATCTAATATATGCTGATGACTTGATTCTGTTATGTTCAGCAGATATTCATTCTATACGGCTTATGATGAATGCTCTTGAGCTATTTTCTCAATCGTCTAAGCTGCAACACATTATAGCTAAGAGCAGTATTTGAGTGTCAGCTGATGTACAGATTATGGATGAAATTATGCAGCTAACAGGCCTTCAAAATATCTCTAGAATGTTTAGCTATCTTGATGTCCCTATATCAACCTATAAAATTAAGTTTCAAGAATGTTTACCACTCATTAATCGTTTAAAAGCTAGAGTGATGGCTTAGCAGAACCGATACTTATCATATGCAGCAAGAGTCACTTTAATCACTTCAATACTCACAAGCCTTCACCTTCACTGGTTGGCACATGTCGCAATACCGAGAAGAGCTATCAAGGAGATGAACCAAATCATGAAAATGTTTCTATGGTCCGATCAACTGGGAAACTCAAAGAAGGCAAAAATAAAGTGGAGCGAAGTCCCCATACCATATTATCTCAATAGCTAATATGTAGAGAGTTTTAATAAGCAAGAGATTATGGAGGATATACACTGATAGGAAGGCTCTATGGATAAAATGGTTGCATGAATACTATTTCAAAATTTTGAACTTTTGGCAAGCAGGTTTCACCTCAGCTGACTCTCCTACTCTTAACAATTGATGAAGATGAGGGAGCTCCTATATCCCTACATAAAGCATCGAATTGGAAATGGTGAAAGAACCTGATTATGGTTTGACAATTGGTTGGATATCAGTCCAATCATGCAACACCCTCTTCTTCAGCAACTGAGAAACCGATTACCAACACAACTTAAGGTCTCCTCTCTGATCATAAATGGAGAGTGGCAAGGCAAGTCCAAGGACTTTTCCACCTTATCGCCACATCTTCCCATACTAACATTGGTAAATAGCGAGGATTCGGTTTTATGGATGTTGAACCATAACTATATCCACGAGATATTGATCCTTACAAATGTCACGTTGAAGTAGGGCCCCTCAATCAACCAAAATCTCTCAAAATAAAACTCATTCAACTTAACAACAACCTTCTCCTAAATTACAAACCCAATTTGAATAAACAAATTACACACACCGTCATTACCAAGACCTCCCAAAAATGCACGTCTTATTTAACTACTTTTTGAGTGTCATTCACAAGAATAGTATCTTTAATTTCATAATTAGCAAATACATTAAGGAATCAAACACAAACTAATTCTTATACTTTTACATCAATTCACAATAATTTTTACATAACCTGTATTTTCAATTTCAACATTTTATTTTCTCTTTACAACTTCTCTTCTTTAGCATACGAGTAATAATAATCAAAACTCTTTCACATATTGAAGAGTCAATGCATTCAAAGAATTTGCAACTTCCATGCTAAATTTGAATGAGAAATTAAAAAAAATAACAAGATTATTAAGATTTTAGAAAAATCCAGCAAACCTAGAAAATACAACCTAGAAAGTAGATAATTTAAATAACTCAGCCCATATCTAGCACAAGATGCAAAGTCTTTCTCATGATTCATGTTTGTCCATGAAGTCTGTATAACACTCATTGATCCACAAAAATTGAAAATGTCTTGGTCCAACACACTTGGCTTTGTCTTTATAGTCATAGTACTTTCTATTTTGCTCCAAACTAGTCATTCTAGTTTCAGTCGATTTCGCCTTCTCTACTATATGGAAGTCAAATAATTAACAAAAAGAGGGATGAAGGAGAACAAGATTAGCATCAATTTATTCTTGACAAATTGTTATATGTTGTTAATGAAGGAGAGTCGTGTAGGTTGTCCAAGTGTTTATATTCATATGATAATTTTGAATTGAGTTGTAAAGTTTTGAAACTAAATTAAGTTTAACATATTGAGTATTAAATTGAGAAAATCTCAAAACATTTGGTACTTATAAATTCGTTATCCCTAAAATTTATATATTAATGTTTATAAAAACACTAACAAAACCAGATCAACGTATATTTTATTAGTCTCATAATAATTAATTACTAGTCTTTCATAATCTTTCGCATGAGCCATTCTATCAAAACTATATTTTCAGAGAATTACATTGATCAAGTTTGAGCAGTCAAATTCTGGCATGGAAACTTTTGGCACTATCAGTTTATCTACTAATTCCTTAAATAAATAAGTAAAGCGAAAACAAAATTTGCCTCTAGTCCACCTTCCTCACTCAGTCACACTCTCTGCTCTCCATCTCCGACCTAAATGACAGTAACTGCCTTTGGTGCTTATTGTCTCCACCCATCCTTAGCTGGTATTCTGTGTTGGTAACTATTGATTAACAGAAAAACAGTTTTCCACAACTTCAAATATCAACACCGAAAACAGAACAATATAAATATTCAGTTGATGCTCAGAATCTTTATTTTGAATTGTATTTTCGTTTTTGAAGACTTTGGTTTAGTGTAAAAAAATTTCTTTCATTCGTGGAGGTCCATCTCTTCCTCTTCTTGCATATCTAACGGTTTGAATCATTGTTTTGAATACCGTTCCTTTTCGGTCGGTACTGGCCAAAACGTACCATACCGGCTCAAAATTAATACCGATATTTTGAGTTTGGTACCGAATTTAAATACCGATCGGTACCGGTTTGTTTCAGTTGTACCGGTCGGTATTCAAAATATCGGCTAAATACTAACCGGTACCAGAAATTTTAAAAAAGTAGAGGACTTTTTTGCAAAAATTTTAAAATCTCTTTCCTTCCCTCCTAACTCCCCCCCCCCCCACTTTGCGGTCCCTTTCTATTTTCTCTATGCGGAATTTACAGTGTTTTATTTCTTATAATATATCTAGTTGCAATTGGGTAGTTTGATCTACTTTGATTTCTAATTGATTTTGTTGGTTTATTAATTCGGATACTAATCGTGTTAATTCTGTTATTATTTGAGTTGTACTCATAATTTATCTTGTACATACTGAGATAAATTAGTAAGTTGTGTTTGAATTGTTTCCAATTGTCTTTGGTTATACTCAGTAGAAGGTTGAGTAATTCTAAATATTGTGTTTGTTGGATTTTGCAGAGTTCCAGATATTGAGTTGGATCTGGCTAAAGGTGGATTACTTGAAGATGGTGAGGAGAAAGAATGTCTTCTAGTTAATGGTGATTGTTGCAAGGAAATAGGGTATTGAATAGAGGGTAATGGTGTAAGTTTTTGTTGAAACTTGGTTCCTACTTTGGCTACTTCAGTAAATAATTGATCTAAGTATATTTGCTTGGTATCTTTAAATTCAATACTATGATGAGAGTTAGATAAAGCATAACTAATTTGATAAGTTATAGAAAAGGGGTATTGTCCTTCTAACATTAAATTTTCCTTATAAAATTTATATGTTATAGTTATTGTTTTGTCTAGTTCTTGCGAGAGAAGTGGAATTCCTAATTTTAATCTTGTATTAAATTTAATTTTTCCATAAGCTAAATTTCCATTCATAATTCCTAAGATTTGATTATTAAGATTAGTCATTCTTTCGTCAAGAATAGCCATTCGAATAGGTGAGTCAATTCCTTCTTGAAACGTTGATTTTAATAAAATTTGTATAGTCGAGAGATGAATGTATCCTATTTTAATCCTTTGTTTTTCAGGGATTGATAATAATTGTTTACTGATTCGCAAATGTCCACTGCATTGATCTATTCTTACGGGAGTTTCGTGAACCATTTTTCCAAAATAGATAAGATTTTCACGAGTAAATAAATTTTGTAAAATTGAATATTTATGAATATCCTATCCAGTTTTAAGATTTAATTGTGTTTTAGCAATTTGTTTTTTCTTATCATTATTTATTAAAGTAGTGACTTGAAAAGTGCCTAATGCTTCAGATAATTCTAAGGTGTCTACATCAAGTATCTTGGATGTTTTGGCTGTCATTTTATAATCTATTAGTATGATATTCAAGATGTCTATCGTAAACTGATTCTAACGATGTTAATAAAGTTGTATTAAGTAATAATACTTGTCTATAAACTTCGATGGGTTGATAATAAGGCCTAAAGGCTTGTCTATTTACACTCGTAAATCTTAGATAATTAAGTCTTTCTTCGAAATAACTAATTTTTTCATTAATAGTTGCTATATTATCTTCTGTTGTATTAATTGGTCTCTGATTGTAAAACAAATAGAACAATTAATATTCATTGATTTCTAAGGTATAAAATTCAATTTCGTCTTCTAGATAATCAAAAGGATTGTATTTGTCTATTTCACTTTCACTATATGGTTTATCTGAATCTGAGTTATCTTCTGAACTATCTTCGGTAGATCTATTGTCTAAGTTGGTATTATTCTCTAGGTTGGTAGATTCTTGTGCTTCGTCAGATGTGTAATATCCGACATAGGCATCATCTTCGGATTCTTCATTATCGGAGTCATTGTCTGATTCAGCGTAATGATATATATGATCAATATGATTCGTAGTATCGCGTACTATAATATAGTTAAGTATTTCTAAATCAAATATTTTTCTCCATAAATAATCAAGACATATAAGAAAATAATTTTGACTAAGATGTAAATAATAATCGAGATCTAAATAATGAACATAATTTAAACTTAAATAAAGAAATAGTAATACTGGGTGTAAATAAAGTAAACAGAAATAATATTCGATTAATTTAATCAAGTAAAGCATACAATAATTAATGAAGTAAAATAAGGTCATGATGAATGATGAATGAGTTAACTAATCAGGGTTTGCATTTGGTTGATAGCTCTCTGTCTATTCTCTTTTATAGATTCGTATTCAAACTATGCTTGTGCTAACATTGCATGTGCAGCTAAAAATAATTGATAATGATGATTTTTTATGCTTGATTTATTGTGGTTTGGTAGAGCTGAATATAAGAACGAAGTTTCCGTTCCAATTGTAAACATGCATTTATTATTTGCTTAAGATGTCTGATTTGATCAAATAAGTCGAGAAATAAGATCCTTATAGTTAGCTCTAGATTGTACAATGAGTTCTTTCATTTCATAACATAATTCTATAGCCTTTGCTGTTTCAGTCATAATGATCTTAGCGGTGTCTCTGAGTTTTGTTTCTTCTGAAGGTGCTTCTTCAAAAATTCGATGAGCTCTTCTATTTTTTGCAGCATAGGTGGAAATATTTTCATTGATGAATGCTTCTCTACTATAGGTGTGAGAGATCAAATACTTAAGTGTGCGCTTATGTTCAAAGTATGTGTATTGATTGGCCATATCTGATAAGAATTAATAAAAGATGGTAGAAATGAATGATGAATAATATGATGAATATTAGTGATGAAGCTAGCATAGAATAATAACAATGAATACCTGTTCTTGACTGCAAAGAACGCCAAACTGAGGCTAAGTATGCGAAGAGGATTTGGAAAACGAAGTTGTTATTCTAAGAGTTTCATACAAACTTCATCGGCCAAAGCTCCTTATATAGGGAGCGAAAAGAGAAAGCTAAAGAAAAAGACAAAAGATGAACTGACTAAAGAAAAAGAAGATTCGTCGGTGAGACGAAAGAAAAGACATAAAGAAAAGTAAAAGAAAACAAAAGAAAGCATCTTTGTACATTTTTACATGAGGTTCGGGTTACGATGTAACCCTACATCATTGCTTTTGACTACATTTTTGACCGTTCTTTAGTCTTCAATAATTGTTGGCTCATTGTCAGTCGGATTGGTTGCTGGACAAAATGGACATGTGTGTATTTTCCAATCTCTTAACTGTTTGCAAATTGCGTATTTCCATGCTTCTGTAAGTGGTTCGAAAACGTCTGATAACTATGTAAAAGGTTCCATAAATGCTTGAAGAATATGGACTGCGTCTGCTGTGATTGCTGTCTTGTAGGTTGAGACTAACAGCATATTATATCCTTTATAGTTGATCTTGATAAATGAATCATTTGAAATCCTTTGACATTGAATGAGTATTCCCTCGATGCAATTAAGATTAAATTGATTAAATGGATGTTTGCATGTTGGTTCTAATGGGGGGCACGATCCATTGTTGATTCCAACTTGTACATATGCTATTTTTGGTACTATGACTGCTGCGTCTTCTACTGGATCTTTGACTTCAAATATTGGATAACTACTGTAAAACTTAATGTATATTTCTCTATCCTTTGCAAACCGATCTTTGTAAGCCTTGATTGCTTGAACAAATCCACTGGGAAATTCTGATAAAAGGCTTATGCTTTGTAAGTAAATTGTGTCAATTAATCCACTCTGAAATAATAAGTAAGTAGCTAATGGTTCTGCTCCTGGTAGTACTATTGCTTTTGGGCCAAAACGGCCTCGGTTTTGTGGGTAATACTGGAATACTTTCATTTCTTCGGTCCATTCGTTGAGTGCTTGGAAATAGTCACAGAAGGCTGCTGATGTAATTAATTTTGGTCCATCATCTTTCATTGTGTCGTTCATTGGTAATGAGTTAATTCTTTCTAAATCAATAGAGCTAGAATTAGGAACTTTGCCTAATACTTGCATTCTTGATGCTGTGGAGTTGCTTGCAGGAGTGGTTAATGCTGCTTTATACTGGGTCTGAGTGGTGGATTTTGGTGTTCAGAGAGTGCTTGTTCTGCTTCTTTCCTGCTTGTAAAACTTTTATGAATAATTCCTTTCTTACCGGTGATATGGATAGTTGTTTGATGTCATTCTTCATAAATGCCTGCCATGGGTCCATTATAGATGACATAGAATTTGGTATCTTTTTCATGGTGTTTGGGTATAGGTGTAACCTTAGTAGGTATGGCTGTTGGCGTAGATATAGTGGTTGAAGATCTGGTGTGTCGCTAGGTTGTTTTGTTGGGACCCGATCTCGGGAACCGGATCCCAACCGAAAAACGGAAACGAAAAACGCGAAAATGTAAACGAAGAATCCGAAAGAACGAATCGAAAGAACGGATTTCTTATCGCAATCGAAGCGAAACGAAACTGAAGCAAATCGAATTCGGAATCCAATTGAAACAAATGTCTGACATCCGCTAACAATAGTCTTAGAAAAGCATACCGCAACGCGTTGGAAACCTTAGACTAACCATTCCGAAATCCGGTATACATTTTTTTTCAATCTTTCTTTTTCATTTCTCATTCAATTCTCAATTCACTTAATTGCTCACATCGTTCAATTAAACACTTGACTTTAGCAAAACTAACTTCTTAATCATATTCTTATTCTTATTCTTATTTTGCCATAACCCGATTTTCTCAAAAATCGGGCAGCATAACGGCTGTATTTTAACGGCCTAAAAATTTCTACAAAGGCAAAATACACTTCTAATAGACAAACACAACTCAGCATCATCGGACCTCCCGTCCGGAATCCAAAACACCAACAATAACGCAATCCTATATCTAAGCACTTCATAATCTCAATCCATCATGCATACTTCAATTCGTATACAATTCAATCATATTTATATAAACTACCATGATCTACTTACATAACCCAATTCCACTATCATACACAAATTCAATTCCATAACTTAACTCAAATACATCATCAATACCAAAGTGGCATTCTCAAGCCACGATATAAAACCAAAAGCCGCAATCTCAACTAACCCTATTACAGACACATGCACAACTGATGTCTGGACCGTCTTCATCCGATTTCCTGCTTGGAAACCTGGAGATGGGGATGAGAGATGGGGTGAGCTTGACAGTTCAGTGGATAACATATTTACAAATTAAAAACATAAGCAAAGTCATTTTTCGCAAAGGTTTTGCTCAAAGGTTTACTTTTCAAGCTCTTCACCTTTTTAAATGTTTCCAAACAATTTCAAGATTTGCTTGACTAAAAATTCAATTTCTCATTTTTTTTCGAACTTCACAATTTACTAATAGTTTCCAAACATGAATGCATTACATAAAAGAAATATCACGCATATAAACAAAATTCAAAAATCACATAACATAACGAAATGGTTTGGTTTCGGTCCTAACAGGACGTACTGCACATTCCCGCTTAGCGGTCATGTGCAACCGTGAACAGAGGGGAGTCCGAAATCGGAACTCCTATGCCACTAGCGGGCATCCGGGAGAAGGCTATCAGAGGGAGACCAGTGCACTGACTCTTACAGAGGGGACCTAACCAAACCCACATAAACACGTACTTGCAAATCAAATTGCCCGGAGGCACATTTCGAAATCTTGATTTTCATTCATATCATATCATCATACCGT
>JAOQMR010000006.1:20653701-20668106 GCA_027563865.1 Erythroxylum pelleterianum | reverse complement strand
AATTAAGAATATGCATGAAAATGTTCAATCAATCCTAATCACTCTCACCCATTTCCAAATGACTATTCTACCCTTCCTGTCGGGGGTGAGATGTTACAATGAATGGATGTTATGTAGTCTTCTAAATGGGCACAAAACCATAAGCATGTAATGGGTCTTCACTATAAAACTAAGAGAAAGTGGTTGACAAGTATAAAAGCATGATTAGTAGCTACAGGCTAGATGCAATAATATAATTAAAAAATGATTTTGCTGCATTTGCAAGACATGGTACAATTAGATTGGTAATCTATAAGGCCCTAATATATACCCTAGAAGCATTATAATATGTCTGGGGTGTATTAAGAAGTGAATATAAAGAATTAAGTGTATCTAAGCATAGTAAGGGACATAATGGTAATTAACTTAAGGATAGGGGTAAATTGGTAATTTCTTCATTTAGGCATGGATATGAATAATTATATGTGAAAGATGGACTAGAATGAAATCAATTGATGATTTTATATGCCAGCGTGGGAACTAAAGGAAGGAGAAGGCCCAAATGTGCAATTTTGTCAAAAATCAACATATGGTCCAATGAGATTGAAACATATGTCTAAGACTAGAAACTTCATGAAAAGGGGAGTAGAAGAGAGGGGAGAGGGACGTGTATGTAGGTCTTTAACTCCAGAATTTTCTCTTCTCATCTCCTCTCCATTCCATCTCCTTGATTACATCATTTTGCATAAGGAATCAAGTTAATCCTAAGTGAAAATCAAGGTACAAGTTAGTGGTGTTTCTTCTCATCTTCACCATTTATTGCTTTTCTCATGAAGATTTGGAATTATAAGGTTGGATATGGGATTAAGATATGCATTTGTGGTGTTCTAGTTAGTGAATCAAGCAAAGACAAAATGGAAGAGAAGGAAGAGCACTAGAAGAAGAGCTAATTGAAAAATTTCAAGGTTTGGGACTACACTTAGTTAATTTCTGTATGTGTGCATATTTGAATGTGTAAAAAGATTGATTTGGACATGGAATGGTTGCTGGAATGATTTCTTGGTTTTACTTTGCATGGAATTAGTTGAATATGATAAGAGAGAGTAACGTTTTGTGAAATTATGTCTTAGATTCTCGATTCACTTGAACCAACCCTATTGTTTTGGCCATAACTAAGCGTATAGACCTCCAAATTAGGTGATTCTAATTGGAGGTGAAACTTAAAACATAGAAATAAAAATATCTAGAAGAGCACAGGATCTAATTTTGTCTTTATGATATTGGAAATTGAGATCGAAAATGATGATCTGATGCTACCTTTGCATTGGAGTAGCTTGTGATTTTTGGTTCTTATCTCATGACTTAGAAGTCCAAATGGCTTGATATTTGATGATATGGAAATTAGAGACTTAGCAAAACAAATGTTTAGAAGACCTCAAGGCCTAAGTTGAATGTTTGCTATATCAAAATTTTAGAACAAGTAGAGATCATTGTATAATTTGCATCTGGACTGTTTTGGTTGCCCATTTTAGACCCACCTTGGGCTTAACCCAATTTGCACTATCTTGAGTTCTTCACTTCCATTTGTTTTTTACAGAATCATATCAGAACCTTTTTGAATATTTATGAAACCTTGCATACACCTAGAAATAAATAAAATATGACCTACTATATGTGAAATAGGTTATTAAACATTTGAATTTAAGATTGAGCATAATGCATGCTAAAGAAAATTTACATGTACTTAGATGATTTGTATGCATATTATTGCTTATATGTATGTAGTATGACTATACAAGTTCAAATACTAATTTTGTGAAGATAATTAAGTACAATTCAACATGTTTTATATTTAAATGAGGTATCGGAATTTATATACTGGAATTATGTGAATGTACCTCAAAAAAACATAATTAAACAAAGCATATACAAAATAAATCGTACGAGTAATTGTGATTTGAATACTATACTAACGACGATAAGTTATGACTTGCATGTATGAACTTAAAAACAGATTTAATGTTTTTAAATGAATATCGTGTGATTTGTCAATATATTAATTATGAAATTGGCAAATGATTAAATCAAGTATTACAATGCCTACTTCATCGCCTTGGTAATGGATAGATAAGCATGCCTAGAGGATTACATTGTAGTTGTTACATTTTGACACCACTGATGTTTTCATTTCGAGATCATAGTATCTCTATAATTCGATACCTTTAGGTATCCATAGTTTGATACCTCCAGGTATCCACAGTTCGATACCTTTAGATATTTATAGTTCGATGCCTTTGGGTATCCACAGTTCGATATTTTCGGATATCCACAACTCCTAGTATCTACACCCACATGAATGTACAGGCTTAACACAAAAATGAAATTTAACAGTCATAAATAAGAGAAAATTTAACAATAATAGATAAGAGAATAACAAGGCAATATGAATAATTTGTATTGATGAGGTTTAAATATCAATATTTGGCTTATAAATGTGCATTTTTGGTATATGGATAATATATTAAAGCATATTTGCATTACGTACTTTGCTTAATTATGCCATCATTATTTACATGAGATTGTGATATTCATGCATATGTGTGTGCTTGGCAGATTTTTGCCATGAGTGGTCATTCAAACTAAGTGTTTCCCTATTAAACTTTCAAGCTTAGCACGAGTGTTAATCCGTATAGGTCCAAATAATAAGAATAAGGCACAAGAATCATCTGCAGGGATGAAGGCCAACTGTTAGAAGTAAAAGTACCTTTGATATGTCTTTTGATTAAATAATGATTGTATATGTACTGAAGGAAATTGTAGTTTCCTAACAGTTTGTAACTAAGAATTTAAGTTGTGTGTAATATCTCTTTTGGATTACCATATAAATGTAATGATGTAATAATAATTTTAAATGATAATGTTAAGAGATATGAAATTTTATAATATGTATATGCACAACATTGAATAGAAAAATAAGTGATGACAATCCCCTACAAATGAATAGAATTATATGCCATGAATGTATGTATAGGAATTTAGGTGTCATGTGTGTGTATGGTTATAAGTTTCGTATAGGGGGTGTATCATAATCACATTAGCAATACAAAATTCGAAATATATCTTTCAATTAGATGTCAAATATGCCTTTCTATATGGAAACTTGGAGGAACTTATGTTTGTTGATCAATCACTTGGTCATTTTAAGATTGGAGGTGTATATATATTAAAAAGGCTCTTTATGGATTAAAACAAGTTTCAAGCTTGGTATAGTTATATAAAGGGTTATTTCTTAAAAGAAGGTTTTTTTTTATAAATGTCCATACGAGCGTACACTTTTTGTTAAAGCTTGAAAAGGAGGAAAGATGCTTATTACCTGCTTGGTTAAAAGTGCATTTTGAACCCTAACGTTTTTATCAAAATACAAGTTGAATCCTAGCCCTTCAAAGTGTTAATTTGAATTCTAACATTTTCAAAACATTATAAATAAATCCTAAGTAGGTGAAAATTTTAACGAGATTAAATTTTCGTCAGTCAAGTGCCACATCATCATTGTCGTGGCATATATTTTTCTTTTTTAATCACTAAGTGGGTCTATGTGGCATTATGGGATCCAAGTATCTTATTTTGTTAAATTATATTAATTTTTAATTGAAATTCTTAATAAAACATAATTAATTTAAATTAATTATAATAAAACATAATTAAAAATAAATAAATAAAATTCCCAATCTAAATTAACCCCAACCCTAATTTCCAAATTTTCACCAAATTCTCCCATTAATGTTTTCACCTAAAATTCAATGTCTAATTATATTTTATTTTTTCCATCATCAATGTTAAGATAATCTTCCATTAGAGCTTTATCTTCCTCGCAATTACAATTCTGTCATAACCTAAAACCTCCACTCTCTTAATATTCTAAAACCCTCCTTCTTATCTGCTCCAAACCCTATATAATTAGTTTGAATGAAGTTGTGAAGAGAATTGTCAATTCGATTCAAGGAGTGAAGATAAGCAAAATGAGCTTGGGTTAAGGCATGATGCTGATGAATAACTTCTAAAGGAAGTTATAGCATTCTCGAAAGAAAGGGACTTTCAAGATGATAGGAAGATCGTGAGCTTGGAATGAGTGCATCCATTTGCTCCTCTTTATTGATTAGGAGGTAATAAAGACTACAACTTTTGAATTGCAAAGAAGAGAAAGTGTGAAACAAAATAGAAAATAGAGTGAGTTTGCTCATAATTTAGGTCTTCACATTGTAGATTTGAAAAATAAAGACATTTTGATGTATATAAAAAGAAAATAAGAGGTGAGTTAGGTGTAGAAAAGAGAAGAAGGAGAATAGGATTGGTAAGAATGATAGAAAAAAGAGTAGTATTAATAGATATGAGTTGGAGGTGTTTTTGTTTTGAGATTATAAAGAGAGAGAGACTGAGCGAGGAGTATGTGTTTGTTTGGAGAGAAAGTCGGAGAAAAAGATAAAGTAACAATAAGTGTTGTAAAGGTTGAAAAGAAGAAGAAGAAGAAAATATAATTAGAAATTAGGATTTGGGTGAAAACGTTAATGGGGTAATTGGGTGCAAAATTGGAAATTAGGGTTGAGTTTAATATAGATTAAGAATTTGAACATTTAATTAAGTCACTTTTAATTATGTTTTATTATAATTAATTGAAATAAATTAGGTTTATTAAGAATTTAAATTTAAATTAATATATTAATAAAATGAGATATTTAGGCCTCACACTATCACGCGGTAATATGACCCATTTAGTGATTAAAAAAAGATAAATTTGTACCACGTTAATAATGGCGTAGTACTTAACTAATGGAAACTTAATTTCCTTAAATTTTTCGTTCACTTGAAGTGTTAAAATGTTAGAATTGAACACTTTAAATTGTTAGGGTTTAACTTGTATTTTGATGAAAATGTTATAATTCACAATGCACATTTAGCTTCCTGTGCTTATATGTAATGATCTTATATTTTACTGGAAGTGATAGTGTCATGTTTAAAGGGTTCAAGAAGTATATGATGTTTTAATTTTAGATATCTGATCTGGTACATTACATACCTAGCACAGAAGTAGTGCAGTCTAATAATAAAATCTTTACTCATCAAAAGAAGCATGTGTAAGAAATTCTAGATAGATTTTAGATGAAAGATCGTAATTTAGTGAACATTCTAGATGAATTTGCCTTAAAGCTTAATAAAGACCACGAAGGAAAGAAGGTGAACAACATGCTTTATAAACAAATTATACGTAGTGTGATGTATTTAACTATCACAAGATTAGATATAACGCTATATATGAACCTTATAAATACATATATGAATAAGAATTATGAAAAGGATACAATATGTTTGTTTAAATGTAATAATGATGATTATACAAGAGATCAAAATATAAAAGGATACAATATTATGTTTGTTTAAATATAATAATGATGATTATATAAGAGGTCAAAATATAAAAGGACTATTTCGAATTATATCTTTATAATGGGTATAGGAATTATTTCATAGTCATCCAAAAAATAATGAAATATTGACGTTACTTAGTACGAGAGATGTTCCAACTTCTATTTTTTAAGATTAATATGTTATATGATTACACAGATAAGAACATAATTATTTCTTTACTTGTATAAGTTCCCTTTTTCATATATTCTATTCAAGTTATCATAAATAAAAGGAATAAAAATTTGTTTGCAATGTTCTAGTATAACAGTGAATCAACACAACAGTAGATAAGGCAATCAACAACGATTTGATTGATTTAAGAGGAATTACAAGCTTCAAAAGGAGAACAGTTCGAAGAAAAGGATGAGAGAAATAGAGAGAATTTGAGATGAGAGAGAAATCTGGCATTTCATAACAAAATAATCATGTCTAATTATGGCAGTATCATGATCTATAAAAGGATCACAGCGTGCGTACAATTCCACATCACTCTTTCTTGGCTCCTGACGTGCCCTTCCATGCATATCCCTATAATCTGATTGGAGGAAGTTTGATTCTGTTGCTTCTCCTTACTGTTGGGTCATTTCTTGGGCTAGCATCACCAATGGGCTCTGATGAATTCATAACATTACCCCCGCCATTGAGAATCAGCTTGTCCTCAAGCTTCAAAGTGGGAAACATTTGCAGCAAGTGTTCCTTATCCTCCCAAGTGGCCTCAGAAATTGCTAAGCCTTCCCAATGCACAAGCCATTGCTCCACCAGCTGAGAGGAACGGTGAATGTGGCGGATGTCAAGAATAGCTGCCGATTTCAGTATCAAAGTAGCAGAGGAATCAACCATATCAAGTGGGGTCACTTGTTGTTCCGGTTTGCCAAGGCATTTCTTGAGCAAAGAGATGTGAAAAACAGGATGAATCTGAGCTGATTTAGGTAACTCCAGCTTGTAAGCTACTTCCCCGATGCCAGCAATAACTTTATAAGGGCCAAAAAAATGTAGTCCCAGTTTACTATGCTGCTGCAACCGGACCGAATTTTGGCGAAATGGCTATAATTTGACATAAACCCAATCACCAATAGCCAAAGAGACCTTGCGACGATTTCTATCAGCAAACGTCTTCATTCGTGCCTGAGCTCGACGCAAATTCTCCTTAAGCAACCTTAAAGTTTGATCCCGTTCAATCAATTGATTGCTCACAAGTGGATTATGATAGGAGTCCTTAATGTACCGTAAAATTGTTGGTGGGGATCTGCCATAAAGAATCTGGAAGGGGGTCATACTAGCGGCTGTTTGAAAAGCAGTGTTATACCAATATTCAGCCCAGGGTAGCATTTTCAACCATCCTTTAACGTTGTCGGCTACATAGCATCGCAGATACATCTCCAAGCTCTTGTTTAATGCCTCTGTTTGACCATCGGATTGAGGATGGTATGCAGTACTCATGCTCAACGTGGTCCCCTGGAGTCGATGCACTTTCTGCCAAAATTCACTGAGGAAACGTGCATCCCTGTCTGTGACAATATCAACTGGTATTCCATGGAGACGGATGATTTCCTGAACAAAAGCTTCAGCCACACATACTGCAGAAAAATTAGTAGGCAATGGAACAAAATGCCCGTACTTGGAGAGCCTATCAATAACCACCATAATCACAGACTTGCCCTTAACAAGAGGTAAACCAATAACAAAGTCCATGCTAATGCCTTCAAACACCAACTCTAGAATGTTTAATGGCTGCAATAAACCCCCTGGATGCATGGTTGAATGCTTCATTTGTTGACAAATCTGACACTCCATGACAAACTTCTTGACATCCTTTCGTACGGACATCCAGAAAAAATTTGTGGAGATTCTATGCAATGTTCGTGTGATGCCAGCATGGCCTCCCAAGGGGGAAGAGTGAAACTCAATAAGAAGTTGTTGACAAAGGCTAGAATCTGAAGGAATGACCAATCGACCCCTAAACAACAACAATCCATCTTGGAATACAAAACCCAACAGACTCACTGGATCTTGTAATAATTTTTGTTGCAATGCCAACAATTCACTATGCACCAAATTAGCAACACGCAATTCAGAGACAATATCAAAAGTAACAGTCGAGAGTGCGAAGAACTGGGAGCTAGGCACTCTAGATAAAGAATCAGTAGCAGTATTTAATTTTCCCGGCCTATACACAATATCAAAATCATAACCAATGAGCTTACCAAGACATTTTTGCTGGTTAGGAGTTTGTATAACTTGCTCAGTTAAATTCTTAAGCGGTTGCTGATTCGTGATAATGGTGAATTTGCGCCCCAACAGATACTGTCGCCATTTAGCAATTGCTTGTGTAATGGTAAACATCTCTCTCTGGTAAGTAGAAGCCTGTTGCATACGACCACTCAGGGGCTGACTGAAATAAGCAATCGGATGTCGGTTTTTTGTCAAAACCGCGCCAATTCCCTTCCCAGATGCATCGGTTTCAATGGTGAAAGGTAAGGAGAAATCAGGAAGCTCGAGCACTGGAGCTGTGCTTAAGGCTCGTTTTAAATTCTCAAATGCAGTAACAGCAGTCTCGGACCAATAGAAATTGTATTTTCGTAAGAGATCAGTGAGTGGTCCTGCTATCATCGCAAAATGGCGTATGAATCTGCGATAGTAACCGGCGAGACCAAGAAAGCCTTGTACCTCCGTCACTGAAGTAGGAATGGGCCAATCCTGAATGGCACGGATTTTATCTTGATCTACGGCAACTCCATGTTGGGAAATGACATGGCTAAGGTAGCCTATAGTTTGTTGACCAAAGAGGCACTTAGATTATTTTGCCACTAGCTTGTGAGTCTGCATTGCTGCCAAAACCAACTGTAAATGTTCCAGATGTGCTTCCCATGTAGCACTATATACAAGAATATCATCGAAGAATACGAGCACAAACCAACGGAGAAATGCTCGAAAAACGTCATTCATGAGAGCTTGGAACGTCGAAAGGGCATTTGTCGTCGTGAGTACGAAAGGATGTTTTGCCTTCATCACCAGCTTTAACACGGACTTGATGATAGCCGGCACGGAGATCCAACTTCGAAAAATACTTTGCACTATGTAATTCCTCAAATAACTCATCAATCGAAGGGATCGGAAAACGATCACGCACCGTTATGGCGTTCAAGGCTCTACAATCGACGCAAAAACGCCATGTACCATTTTTCTTTCGAACCAAGAGGGCCGGGGACGAGAAGGGACTCGTACTGGGGCGAATGATTCCCTCAGACAACATCTCGGCCACTAATTTCTCAATTTCCCGTTTCTGAAAATGAGGGTAGCGATAAGGTTTGACATTCACCGGATTGCTATTAGGATGCAAATAAATAGCATGGTCACATCCTCAAGATGGTGGTAATCCTTTTGGTGGCTGAAAGACAGTAGCAAATTGATGTAGAAGTGCAGCTATATCCTCATTTACAGATGGTGCCACGGCTGGCGGAGCAATCACTAATTCCAAACGAAAATATTCAGCGATGGCGTTAATCCGTTCCAACCGTCTCAAACCCTGGAATTGAACGGCATGTGCGACTGGAGTAGAGTCTCCAATCTAACGAATGGTCTTGCCATTAAGTGAGAACTCAAAAATTGAAGCTGCATAATCGGTCATGACAGGACCAAGTGTGGCTAACCAGGCAATTCCCAACACCATATCCCAACCCTGAATCGGCAGCACATAAAAATCCACTGAAATCTCATGCCCTTAAATCACAATCGGCACCTGTTTCACAATGCTAGAACAGACCAAACGCTCGCCACTGCCAACCAACACCGAAAAACTAGGCGTAGCAGTGATTGGCAAATTGAGGAATTTCGCAACACGTGTCTGTACGAAATTATGCGTACTATCTCCATCGAGCAATACCTGAACAGATTTGCCGATGATCGAGCCCTGAAAACGCAGCGTGGACACGGAACATCCCCCTGCCAAAGAATTATAAGAGATTTTTGAGTGTAGTTGAGAATTAGGATCAGGTAGCTCAGGTTCTAATTCCCAAACAACAACCGATGGTGGTGAGTCAGGGGTGTCGGAGTCCGGTGGGTCACTCTCTTCTAGCAACAAGAGCTGCGGTTTAGCACGACATTTGTGATCCCACGTATACTTTTCGTCACAGTGGTAACAAAGCCTTTGAGCTCGGCGTTGGGCTGCTTCCGTTGGCGATAAACGATGAAACGGAACTCTGGAACCTCCGTGTAATGTAGCAGTAGTGACGGCAGCCGTCGGAGATGGTGTATGAGTTAGGGTTGTGTTTGGGAGGAGGTGTTTGGGTGTTGGCAAAATGGGCTTAGACGTGCCCAAGGAGGGTTCAAGTTGCCCCTCTCCAAGGATATATGTTGCTCGTGCAACTGGGCCAAGGACATGGCCTCAGTCAACGTAACAGGCTTATGAACCAGAACAGAGTGCTTGATGTCAGGTCTGAGACCCGAGATGAAACAATGGACCAAAAGCTGAGGCGGTAAATAGATTGTTCGATTAGTAATGGCCTCAAATCCGGAACGATACTCAACCACTGAGGAAGTTTGCTGTAATTTTGCCAAAACTCCTTCTGGCTCTTCAAGGTCACGAGAACGGAATCGTTGTAAAAGTGCCGACGTAAAAGCCGACCACCTAGCTAGTTGACAGTTGCGATGCATCTAATCATACCAATCAGCGGCTGAATCATCAAAATAAAAAGAAGAAATGGTGACTCGTTCCTCCTCCTTAATCTGATAAAACTCAAAATATCGATCTTCCTCCATCACCCATCTGTCAGGATTGACGCCGACAAACCTCGCCATCTGTACTGGTGTTGGTTTGTGTCTTCCAAGAGGATTAAAATGAGTACCATCACCTGAACTAGCCCCTGGTTACCTCACCGGCATGATACTGCTTGTGAGATAAACGACCCAAAACCTCATGAAGGAGACGTTTCTTGTTGGACCCCACACCCCACCATTCGGTGTTTGCAGGTTATACTGCGGCGTGTGTTTGTACCCAACCTCTTACGAAAAACCAAACAAAACCAGAGCGTTTCCACTCTTGCTCTGATACCATAACTGTTGGAAATGCTCTGGTTTTGTTTGGTTTTTCGTAAGAGGTTGGGTTCCGGATTCGGGATCCAACAATTATGGTATCAGAGCAAGAGTGAAAATGCTCTGGTTTTGTTTGATTTTTCGTAAGAGGTTGGACATCCGGTAACGGGTTCTAACATTTCTGATCTTCAAAGGAAGAAACTAGGGAATCAAAATCCCTACGGAACGTCACTTATGTGTCTACGACTGCCGTAATCCTGTCGTCCAAGACCTTGAATCTGGTATTATGCTTTGCCATCTGCTACAGAGTACAATGAAAGCACCAATGCAATGTTCTAGTATAACTATAAATCAACACAACAGTAGATAAGGCAATCAACAACGATTTGATTTATTTAAGAAAAATTACAAGCTTCAAAAGGAGAACAGTTCGAAGAAAAGGATGAGAGAAACAAAGAGAATTTGAGATGAGAGAGAAATTTGGTATTTCATAACAGAATAATCATGTCTAATTCTGGCAGTATCATGATCTATAAAAGGATCACAACGTGCGTGCAATTCCACATCACTCTTTCTTGGCTCCTGACGTGCCCTTCCATGCATATCCCTGTAATCTGATTGGAGGAAGTTTGATTTTGTTGCTTCTCCTTACTGTTGGGTCATTGCTTGGGCCAGCATCACCAATGGGCTCTCATGAATTCATAACATTGTTAATCTTAAATACGAAGTGTCAACTATTTAGTTATTCATTTAAACTTAATTGTCTTATATGTGTATATATATGTTGAGGCCTTGCTTTAAAAAAGTACAATGATTTTTTTCGCAGTTATAGATATTTGACATTTGAATGCGAACTATGAAAGCGTGACTTAGGGGAACGTTCTAAATAAGACCTGAAAATCTCCCTAGATAGTGCGCAAATTATGTAGACAGAGGATAATGTGTTAACTAAAATTTAATTGTGTTTAATCTTCAATCGAGACAGCAATTACAATTGCATCCATAACGATGATCAAAAGGGTTTCAAGGAATTGTAAGCAGATATTAGGTATGTCACAAGTAATGATCCTGCTTTCGAGATAGGTAAATTTTGCTACGATTAGCAATAGATAGATTTCAGACAATGGACGCGAAATGATGGAACTCCACTGCAGGTAAGTGTAAGTGACTGCCAAATGCCAATGCCATTGGCAGAGAGGGTTAGAGACGACTAAAACAGAATCTACTCATTTCTTTACTCCTCGTAGTCTTAGCATTTGGTTCTAATACTTAACAACTTCACTAATAAAAACTAGCTAGACAGTCTGTTAAAACATCCCCATCAAACGTTGGTCATGAGATTCCACGGCCAAACTTCAGCCGGTGCTCCGCTCACGATCCATATTCGGTGTCTTAACTCGCGTGCTTACTTCTTTCTTCTTATGGATTCGCTGCCACAAACTCCAGCCGGAGTTAAAAGGCAGTCAATCCATAAGATGTCTGTCTCTGAAGTCGCATCTCATTATTAAATTTCTTGATGAATGCCTCCACTCGCTGGTTTAACTCCTCGTGACTCATCGACCTCTCCCTCCGTGATGACACCGAGTCGTTGAACGTGTTTGATTTCCTCAACTCTCGCCTAGCCCATGCCACTGGATCATCACCTTCGTCATCGTCGTCATCGTCATCATTGGCCTTATGTAGCGTCCGAGGTGTGTCCCATGTATCGCTCTTTTTTAGCTTTGATTTAGGCTCCTTTCCTTGACCCTCCATAATCATGTTCCATGTATCCTCAATCGAGTCCTCTGCTTTGCTGATCATCTCTTCCTTCAGCTTTTCATCATATTCTGTGAACAAAGGTTCAGAAGATGACTCTAGAGAGGGATCGACTGTGCACTTCTCTACAATATCTTGTGTCTGGCCTTCCGGTTCTTCTATTACATCTGGCCAGATATCGTGTAAATCACTCCCATTTTTGTCGTTATGATCACCACTACTTTGTAGCCAATTATGAGAGTGGTTTGGTAGTTTAGTGGTGGTGGGGTACTTGTGGTTTGGGTGGCGAAACGTGGAGGAGGCAACTATGGTGATGATGATGAAGTTGACAATAATGTAGATGTAAAGAGGAGACAACCAACTGCGGAAGGAGATCCAAAAGCTTGGAAGAGTTGAAACAAGAAGACTAAATGTATATGGGATTATTGCCGCTTTGAACAAAATACCACTCGATATGATCGCCAAAGACAATAAAACTATCTTTGCGGTCTCAATTCGGCTTCTTCTGATAATACTCGTCCCAAACAAATAAGCCATTACAGGCTTCAAAATATTTCTGGTTATGTAGTAGCTAGCAGATCGAGAAACTAAACCAGCAAAAGATAGGTGTAGGCTTTCACGATTTATATATGGAGGACAAATCATGCAGCTGACTGGAGAGAGCTTCTACTTAAATAGCAAAAAATGCCTGCACTTAACAGAAAAGCATCGCAAGAAGTGGTGGATGAAGTGAACATTACTAAAGAGGCTTGATGAGATCAAAATATATCTCTTTTGCTGAAAGACTGAGATGATCGGGAACCGGTTTCAGAGACTTGAAGCGGAATATGAAACTCAATTGTTAAAATTCAGTAAAAAAAGGTTTTGATTACTTCGGAGAGTGAAGTACCTCGGAGCTTTTGATATGGCAGTGGAATGGTTAGAGCTAATGGGTGGGTTTAAATAAGAAGCAAGCACGGTAACAGCGACTAGTGACTATAGGACGAAGGGACCACGCGCAAGTTGCCCTTCATGAATGCTCATATTTCCTTTCCTATTAACAAATTATAAATAATTCAGTTATTCTCTCGTCTCTTCCGGTTGTTAGAGGTATTATGTTCAAAGCATCTAATAGTGTTACGGTGTACTTATCATTTGCTATTAAATTTTATCCGTATATTCATATAAACTTTATACAGATAAGATTTAATAAAATAGAATTAGGCATGGTTTAACTTTGGCATGGGAACGTGGCTACTGAAGGGTTGTTGTTGAGCCTGATTCTCAAGATGTGGTAACTTTGGTGCTGAATTCTTGTCCTCATTTTTACCCTATGTTTCTTTTGGTTGAGAACATTAGGACGTTAATTGCAAGAGATTGGTGTTGCTCTCTCCAACATATTTTTCGTGAAGCTAATTACTGTGCGGACTTCCTCGCTAAGCAGGGTTCTTCAACTATGACTCGATGGTCTCTTTGGGAGAACCCAACCCTAAGATTACGTTTGCTGCTCCAGAATGATCAGAAATCAGTGGCATTCTTGAAGCGTTAGCCCTCGCTAGTTTCCTTTCTCCGATTAAACAAAAAAACCAAAAAACATTAACAATGTTTTGGACTCGTATTTTTTATCGTCTTATGGCCATGTATATTGTAGTTCCCAAACTAGTTTTAGTAGTTCTTTATATCCAGAAACAATATGCTAGGTTTGCCCTACAGCCTTCTTGCATATTGTTAGGTTTGTGTAGCGTTTTGAGCCAGAGAGGAATTAGTTGTGAACTCTTAATTATTTAAAACAAAGTGAAATTGTGGCCAATAATCTATAATTAAGTTTAATCTACATTTCAAATTTAATTTTTAATTCAATCCCATGTCTTTGGTATGAAATAATAAAGGTAATCTTGTGTAACCTAAGATATTGCATTTGAAAAAATTAGAAGTATTCAGGTGATTCTATCTAATAAATGGGATTTAGGTAGACAGTTAATACACATATGCAAGTAATATCACTGTTGAATTTTTACCCAAGAACAGAAAATTGATCAATATATGAATATCAAAGGCATAGCCTGAAAGTGAAAGTCCTTTTAAACAAATAAATTAGGAAGAAGTAACCCTGAAACAATAAGGGTGCGTTTACTTTCAGAAAATTTTCTAGTTTTCTAGAAAATTTTCTCATAAAATAGAAAATAATTAGAAAACAT
>JAOQMR010000006.1:20639732-20651218 GCA_027563865.1 Erythroxylum pelleterianum | reverse complement strand
TGAAAATTGAAAATATATGCAAAAAATTAAGATAGAAAACAAGAAACTGTTTTCTGAAAGTAAACGCACCCTAAACAATTTAAAAGCTTTCTCATCTACCTTTTTAAGTCCTTGACGCTTCTTCATATTTTAAGGATAAAAAGATATAAATATATCTCATGATTTTATTAATTGTAAAAATATTCTTATTATTTTAGATTAATTGAAATAAGCACTTTATAGTATTAAAATTTTAAAACTATCATATACTAAGTTTCTTTCAAATTATATACTAAAATAACTTCAAATATGCTTAACACCTGTATGACAAATTTATTAAAATATTTTAAAAAATACTTAATTAAAAAGTGTATATAGAATTTTTGATATTTCGGATTATCTTTAATTATTTAAATTAATAAGGTTATTTTGTAAAAGTAATAAAATTTATAGAGAGATCCATGTTATTTTAATTGATAGAAAATACACAATTATCTAACATTTCTTATTTTCGTATGTAATATAGAAATAAATGATGTTTAAAATAATTAAAAATTTTATCTTAAACTAAATAAAAATATAAACTATAGATTTTTAGTGAAAGTGCCAATAATTAAATGATGGCACCTATTGGCATTAGGGGTGAGCATTCGGGTAATTCGGGCCGAAAATTCACTGTTCGGGCCCGACCCGAATTACCCGAAATTTTTTTCATCTTACCCGGCCCGAACCCGAACTTTTTCTAACCTGAATTTACCCGGCCCGAATTACCCGAATTACCAAATTACCCGGCCCGAATTACCCTAATTCGGGTAATTACCCGAATTACCCGAAATTTTATAACGTAATTCGGGTAATTGGGCCGGCCCAAAATTTTTTGGAATTACCCGACCCCGGCCCGAAAATAATTCGGGTAAACCCGAAGTACCCGAATTACCTGAATTTTGAAAATTTATTACCCGACCCGGCCCAAACAATGCTCACCCCTAGATGGCACTGGTCTCTTGTAGCGAGCACACATTTCGCAAAGCAACCTAGGATGTGTTATTTATATCTTCGATGAATTTGTTAGTTCTAAATAAAGGCAACCAATCTTCTGTTCCGTTTTTCCTATTCTTATTATGTTCCGAGAGATTTCATCCCTTTAATAAATAAATAAGAGAGAATAGATGAAATTTTATTCGAACAAAATAATTGTAACAGATCTGATCGCTAAATAACATTTTCATTTTAATAATTTTTTTTGAATAAAATCAACATCAGTGCAAAAAATAGACAAAGATAGGGAAAACAAAGAAAACTAACCCAAGCCAACAAGCTTATCCCGTACACCCGGAACCTAATAGCCTTTCCTCCTTAACAAAAACAGAAGCCGAACAATCTGAATTTAAAATGGAGACTAAACAAGAAGGACGATCAGTTCAGTGATGTGGGTTTGCATGTAATAAGGCTACCCTGGCTAAAGCATGAGCCGCCTTATTGACAATCCTACGCGTCTATTGAAAGGACAAGTGAAGGAAATATCACTTGAATGATAAACAATTAAGGGTCAAAATTTCAATCTCAGACCGATTTGGCGAAGGAGCTAATATTGATTCGACAGCTGCTAAACAATCCGACTCCACAATGACCTTAGCAAGTTGTTGGTCTTTTAACCAAGAAAGAGCTTCCTTTATAGACATAGTTTCGGCAAGAACTGGGTCAAACAGGGCAGGGAAAAAACCTGAAATAGCAGTCACAAACCTACCTCGTGCGTCCCTAAGAACCACAGCAAAGTCTTCCGTCTGAACATCCTTTGAAGAAACAACGAACTCGTTGTCTTCTTTCTCCCAAATAGAGAACCTTTGCAATTCTGAATTCATGAAGCTAAAACAAAGAGACCAACGTAAAAATAATACCTAGACTTCACCTTACACATGAACGGTAAAACTAACATTTGCACTCGTAAAGAGAGAGAGAGACTAGACCTGATGTAACCTTGAAAAACTTTGAAATTATCTTAGACCATTCAAAAGTTTTTCATTTGAATACTTAAAATTTAAAATTTATATATATAAAAAGTTAAAGTTGTACGAAATGTGTGCTGTGCTTATCCCATATCCAGGAGGGTAGTGGCTGGGAGCACGAAGGGTCATGTCACTTAAACTAAATACAGCAATAGCTACTATGGGACAATAGAGTTGTTGCCACTCAAATGGTGGGGGCTGGCCGTCGGTAGTGGTGGGTATCCACTTAGCGGCGCTATGTCCTCTTCAGTTATTTTACTCTATGGGGTGAACATGTCTCCACTTGCATTGTATGCTGAAGAAGAGCCGTCTGAGTTAAATTTGAACTTGCATGCCTTTCTTACATACATGCATACATACTGATAAGGATAGATATACCAATTTCAAGTTTCAACTGATGTCCCATCAGATCAATCAAAGTTCACTTTGATTTTTTTTGGTAAATAAGTTCACTTTGATTTGCTGGGCGGTAAATGCTTCGCTGCCAAGCTAAGAACTTTCTTAAAATCTACCGTTGGCCCTGGGCTGCCCTCTCCTTGCGTCATCGTGCAATGGACGAGGCTTGCGCTTTAAGGGAACATTCAGGTCAGTCTAATCATGCCTATCAATTCATTATTATCGCTACTAGCAGGCTATAACCGACGTATTACTTTCAGAAAAAGTGAACAACCTCGCATCACATCCAACTATCCTTACTGTTTTTTAAACACTCCCTCCAAATTTTAGGTGCAGGTGAGTTAGTAAAGGGATCTCTTGATTTAAGTGAGGTCATAGATTTGAACCTTTTTTATGTATACAGCCATTTAAAACTTGAGGTCAGAGCTTTGCCTCCCGTAAGAGACTTATCCGGCTCAAACGGAGATTAATCTGGATTGTAAACATGACTTAAAGGTGCCGCCCATAGTTAGGATCCGCCTAAAACACTTCGTGAAAAACCAAAAAAAAAAACACTCCCTAAAAATGAGGAAACAAAAGGCTTTATTAATTTAATTATAAATTTTTCTAGCAATTGCTTGATGTTTGAAGAAATTTAATAAAAACAAAGAATTTGAAACATTGATCTATATTCAAATCAATCTCCTTATGAATATTTATATCTAACATGGTTACTAAATGAAATTTGTAAATTGTTTACCGTAGAGTTGTGGAACAAAAAAACAAAGGCCCTCACCTTAATATTGTCCAACCCTTCAATATATGGGATCGTATTCTATCTATAAGGCCCCAGCGGACAACAATGCCTCTCCAATACTTTTCAAAGGAACCTTTTCTTTCTAATAATGAAGTTCAACAAAAGGAGTAACGCCTAGTTTCAGTGCTGTTTTTTTTTTATCATGGTTTTTCATTTTTATTTAAAATTTTTAAACAAAAATAAAAATTATTTGATCGATAATAATTAAATATTAAATAAAAGTTAAAATAAATTAATTTTGAAAGTTAATTAAGTAAAAAATTTATTTTAATTTATTATATAATATTTATTAATAAATTACTTATTTTTATAAATTAATTAAGTAAATGATTTTATTTAAATATATTTCCAATATAAAAATTATCAACTTTATATTCTTTTAATTCAAAATTTTATTTTAAAATATAAATTAATTTAAAATTTAAGTAAATAAATAATTAAATTATATTAGTCATAATTATTAATTAGCATCAAAACCAAGTTTTATAGTTATCATAAACTATGAAAATTTAAATTAAAATAGAAAATAAATCAAACATATTTTTAAAAATTAAAAGCAATAATATCCTAAATAAAAGTTTTTGGGTTTTTCAGGATTATTATAGATACATGTTTGGATAACTAGTCATATCTTATGCCCCTCCAACCCAATAGAGTTTTTATTCAATATCTAATTACAGAAGTTTAAGAACTAGAGAAAAATTACTTTGATTAGCATTCTTTTCCTCCGTGATTACTACCCAACATGTGAAGAAAAATAATTTAAATAAAACTTGTGAGTCAAATACTAGAAGCTATTTATTAACGATGACAAATGGTGCGGAGATGTTGAAAGATATATCACAAATACAAATAAAAAGGTTGGCTTATGTGCAAATGTGGTTATAAGTTGAGGTCTATTCTATCATTCTATGTGTAATAATTTAATATACTAGAAATATCGATGGAGTGAGAAGACAGAAGACACGAAAGAAATGAGTTGGAAAGCTGGTTCAACATGCATCAAAGCCATTGATGGTTAGTGACGGCTCAGCTCTTTTCCCTATAACGACAGAAGCTGCATTATTGATCCCGATCCACGGCTACGCAATAAATAAAATAGACGGTAAAGAAAACAAGTTTGATTGCACAAGATATATTATTATTTCATTTCTATAATCACAAAATAGAACCAAAAAAAAATCAACTGAGTGCTTCGTAATCAATTAAAAGTTAGCTTAATTTTATGCTCCTCGACCAGTTTAAAATTAAAAGTAAGGAATCCACCCGAAGCAAAGCTTGCCCTTTTAATAACATTGAAACCATTGAGCTTAGCTCCTTGGACTTATAAATCTTATGACTCATTAAAATCATTACCTGTTTCTCAATCATAATGCAATTATATTGTTACCTAATATTCCAACATTAATAGACGACATAAACAATTAAGTTACCAACTAGTTAGCCGGGGCTGGTAAAATTAAATAGAGGTTGAGCGAAATCGGATGCAACAAAGTGTAGAGAAGGTCAGGGTAGTGTTAAACTAAGAATCTTGGTTACTAATCCTACTTAGTAATTGAAATTTCAATTTAAGATGCATTAATAGGTATTTAACCAGACCAACTCACATGACTTTGTCGGGTTGTTACCTTATTTCTTAGAAAATGATGTAACCATATTTTATTGTTGGCGTAACATATTATTCCAATGTAGGTGTTCCCTTTAATTTCTTAATTTAAAATAGAATAGATTACAATATTTTTTTTGCGGAAAGAATTGGATTTATCAATGAGCTTTGTAGTGCGAATAATCAGTAGTTGTGAGTTGTGACCTGCCTGCAATTTTTAATACACATGATGAGTCAAATCTTGGCTTCTCAAACACGTGTACCCATGGAACCGGGACATTGAATTAAGGGAAGTCATAAGCCCGTTTGGCACGGGTGTTCAAAAAAACCTGCGAATTTGTGGACCAAATCTGAACCGCATGAATCACACCTGTAAATAAGGTTAATCGAACCTGAGTTCAGGTTCGGCTCGAACCAAACCTAAAAAATCAGGTTCATGATTCATGTTTAGGTTTTTAACTTGCGGTTCTAGGTTAACCGAACCTAAGCCGCACCTATAGCAGTTAACCGAACCGAACCTAATTTATAGGTTTAGGTTTAAAACTGAACCTGAAACACTAAAAAAACATATCATATATTTAGATATAATTTAAGAGAATATTAATAATAATAAATTCACTAGTATTTACTATATTAATTCTTGAGTGAAAAAAAAAAGAAAAAAACTACTTTAATTCTATGTTATTAAACGTTAATCTTGAACATTGCTATTAGAAGTGACAACTAATGCATAACACTCAATACTTCTACTTCAAATAGTAATTAATATTTGTCAAAGTTATTGATCGATGTATTAAACTATTAACACAAAAATTCATTAACTAAAATAATATAATCATTTAGAAATTAATTAAAGAAATTAATAAGTGTAAAACGCATTTATTAAAAAATCCTACAATTTTAGTTTTTTAAGGCACATATATTAGCTTGGATATTTATGAGATATTTTAAACATTAAACAAGCAAGTAATACCGATTCTTAAAAATATATAATATAGTTGCTAATAAATAATAAGAATATAATAATATTGTCTTGTACAAATACAAACATAGTTTTATTTATTAGAAAGGAATGAAAAAGGAGTTGATTTAGTAATAGACTATGGGATTGTATTTTTTATACAACTGCGTTTTTTATAATATAATATTTGAAGTTTTAACCATGATATTAATTATATTTTCTATATTAAGTTGCAATAAGAAAATGATACTTTTTGTATTTATTAGTTTATTATTATTATTATTTATTTTATCATGATAAAATAAGATTTAATAATGTTAGAAGAATAGTTTTATTATTTTTTTAATCAATGAGATCTAATAGAGCAGTTCGTTCCCTCACTGTTGCATCTAAGTTGGCTTTTAGTACAGGAGATTGAGTGCTTGATTCATTTCGTAGCTCTCTTATTCCAAAGATGGTGAAGGCTATTGTTTGTGGACAAGATTGGTTGAGAAAATCACATGCTCCTTTTTACGTGGAAGAGAGACTTGAAGCACTTGAGCAAATGCAAATTGAATCAAGTAATATAATTTACTTTACCTTGGTTTAATATACAAATAAATAAATAATTCTTTTTTCAATTAAAAAATAACTAATCTAACTCTTTTTATTATTTATTTTCTACAGATGTGGCTTCATGTATAACAGTGGATCATACTACCATCTTATTCGAATAATAATTGTTTAATAATTTATCCTTTTTTTTAGTATGGATCTTTTATAAGATATTGTTTGGCTTAATATTTTTACTTTGCTTGGGTTTAACATATTGGATTAATCTTTGATAGATTTTATATGCATACTTTTTATCAATATTTTGTATTTGTTTTCATCAATTTTTTAAATAATTTTTATCATATATATTGATATAAATAGGTTAAGGTTACCTTGAGAATCGAACCTGAAAATAGGTTAACCGATCCTATAGGTTCTTTAGGTTTAGGTTCAGGTTCAGGTTTGTAAAATTGTTGAACTTGACATTCAGGTTCAAGTTCAAGTTCAGGTTACTTATGAACGGGTTAGGTTACCCTACCATAAACACCCCTAGATATTGGGTATTGGGTATTGGGCATTGGATTTTGGGTTTAAGTTATTTATTTTAATATATATTTTTATGAAACAATTTATTTAATTATTTATTTTAATAAAATTACAAATTTATTAGAACTGACAATAATATAATAAATAAAAATTAAAGATAAAGTCATTTATAAAAATTAATTAAGTAATTAATTCTATATTAATCTCTTATATAATATTTATTAATATATATCAATAATATTTTTATCTTATGTTATTTCTAAAAATTTATTTATAAAATAATATTTATTTATTACCATATATTTTAATTTTCAAAGTTAATTTTACTATCTAAAATTAAATTTATTTAATTTTTAAAGATTTTTATTTAACTAGTAATTTTTAAAATTAAAATATGTTTATTAAATAATTATTAAAATAAAAATATTTTTATCTAATACTTTTAAGCTTCAAATTAATTATAAAAATAAATTTGAATAAATTAATTAAGTAGTCGTACTTTTTGTTAGTAGTTAATAAATATTAATTAAATTAAAAATAAAATAAAGATAAAATCCAAAACCAATTTTGTTGTTTTTAAAAGTAAAAATGATAAGAATAAGAAAAATAATATAAAATCAGAAATTAAATTAATTTTTTATTATATTTTAAAATAAAAAATTAAACTCTCAAATGTCATACCATACGGTTTCATCGATATAACCAAAATTTCCTGTACTTTAAAATTGTTGTGGGAAACTCTAATATTTTGTAAAAAGTTTAGAATTAGTCTTCCATTAAGTTTTTTCGTTAATTTTCATTGACTTAAAATTTTTGAGGCAGGTGGCACTCCATATGGATAGTAATATAATAATATTAATTACTTTATTAAAAATTTAATCTATTCTTTGATTATTAATAATATATTTAATAGCTTAATATAGTCTTTTATTACTTTTATTTATTATATAATATTCATAAATATGTCGATCAATTTTTATTTTATTTTAAATAATTGATAATTAATTTTATTTATTTTTACTAATAAATGAAATTGTAAAAAATTCTATTATTTTAGTGAATTATAATATTTATATTTCCTTATATTAAAAACAAATGTATTATTAATTTATTTTATTAATAATTAGTAACAGATAAATATATCATAACTTACTAACAATTAATGATATATTAATCAGTTTACATAATAGTAAATTAAGTATTTCAATAACAATTAATTAATAAAATAATCAATTTTTAATTTTTATCTACCATTTATTTTACAATAAATAATTAATGATAATTTGAATGATTTCATAATTAATAAATATTGTTTTATTAATTTACCATATTTTATTAAATAATATAATAATAAATAATATATAATATTGATTAATTTTTATTAATTTTATATTTTATTATTATATTTATTATTAAAATAAATTAAAATAACACTTTAAAATTTATTTATAATTTTTAATTAATAATTAGATAATAAGTTTTACAATTTCATTTATTAATAAAAATAATCAAATTAGTTACTAATTATTTTAAAAATAAAAATAAGAATTTTATCATCTTATTTATTAATAAACAATAGAAATTTATGGGATTAAGATTGTAGTTAATAAAATTCTATCGTAAAACTTATCGATTGAGGTTAACTTACAAATTAATCTTAATCTACATAGGATTATAATATTTTAATATAATTATTTTAAAATAAAATTATTATGATAAATCTCTTGTTTTGTTCATTATTCAATTATCTCCAAAATAAATATATATTTAAAATTATTTTAAGATAAAATATGATTCAAGTAATTTTTTTCTTCATATGCAAGATAACAAAGTCAATAAAAATTGAAATGTTCCTAAATAAAACATAGTTTCATTTCATATGTGTGATAACAAAACCTTCAAAAAGGTACATTCAATTTAATTGTATTTAAAATTTTAAACCAAATACTTATATAAAATATTGAATTTATTGAAGAAAAATACAAGGGACAATAGATAATAAAATTAATTATGTACTAAATTAAAAATATTTTAAGTTTTCACTTAATAATTTAATTTATCAAAATTAAAATAAAATATTTTATTTTTATAAACATATTAACTATTAGATAAAATATTTTTACCTTTAAAATTTTTTAAATATAAATTTAATTTAACCCTTCAACTTTTCTTAATTTATAATTCTTAATATCTTTCGATATCTCAAACTCCATCTTTGTACTAATGGTCATACAAATCAAAATTTTATGATACGTTCTAACACAATAATTTGTATAACTTACTTTTATACCATTTTCTAACTAGTATGTTGCAAAATACATAATTGTCCTAAAGACTAAAAGTAGAAGCATAACCATATGCCCCCTACGATTACGCCTTCCTTGTGGTTGTTAATATTTGGGTTGTACTTAGTTAAAAAACATTGGATGAGTAATGAATTTCAACATCCATTCTTTTCTTTCCTTAACTATTAATTTGGTTATGTTGTTGCCAATTTGCACTTTAATCTTTCTTCTTAGTTCTTTTCTAATGGCAAAGGTAGTGGGGGTTGAATTTTGTAAGGTGATGATAGCAACTATTTCATGAGAACCCAACTAAAATTCTAATTTTAGTTAGGGTTAAAAAATTGGGATATAGAAGAGAAAAGTGAGAGAAGAAGAAGATATTCGTTAAATATTCCTAAAAAATCATTACATTATATATATAACGATTATTCTAGTTGTTATTTAAGAACCAATATGAACATTATGTTTTTGACTTTTTGTACACCAATTAGGCCCCCTCATATGTTACCATCTTCTTATTTTTAAGAATAATTGAACAACGTTATTCTTTCGTCATTGAACACTCAGCTCTTGCCTCTCCTCCATTAACACTTCATTTTAACTTTTCACTATAATATTACTCCCTCCTTTAGTAACCTTATCTATAAGGTTAAGTTTAAGATATCATTAATGCAAGTCATATAAATATTCATATATCACATTTGTTTCATCATTAATGAATAATTGAACTAGTACTGAACAACTATTTTGTGTTTGTGTTTGAGTTACTAAATAAAATAAATACCAGTGTGATGTTTGGTTTGGTTTGTTTTGTCTTGGGTGGCATCCATGTATCCTCCCATGGGGTATTTGGGTGTTACATTTGTGTTTTACCAATCTTCTTTCTCTAATGAAGATGACCATTGACATTCAAATTGTAGCTATCAATGACTTAAGCATCATGGAACTAATATGATTTGAATTCGAGATATGTTTCTTGAGATAATAAACATGAAACATGTGATGAATTTTTTAAGCTCCAAGTAGTTAAATGTGTAAGGTATTTTACCAGCTTTATTAATCACCTAAAATGAACCAAGACCAAAGAAGAAAAAATTGTGATTCTTTATATGATTTACATTATTGTCTACATAGTTTTAGCTTGACACACACTCAATCACCCACTTTAAATTCTCTACCCGTCCACTTCTTTTCACTCAACTAATTTGTTTGTTTTTTTTCTTATTTTCTAATCTTTTATAGGAAGGGTTGAGGAGTTAGATTTTCGAAGGTAGCTTAGATAGAACTCTGGCAAAAGTTGAGGTAAGGTCAGTGTCGATTGATTTTAAAGGGAGAAACATGGGCTAGATATTAACGAATAGGTTAACAATGGAGTCTTTCAAATATAAAGGATGCATTTTGATATTAGATCAAAGATTTGGAGAATCCTTTTTATGGACATTGTTAGAGATTTGAAGGAATTAAGACAAATAAGGATGGTAAAGGACTATTATGTAAGATTGGACTTCTTGTCACATTAATTGGTTATGTCTAAAGCCTACTTGATTAGTTTGTCCTTGAAGTGCTTAAAATTGAAAATTGAATATCCAGTTAAGGTATAAAATACCAGGAATTTATAGCAGACATACAATTTATGTAACAGCCCAGACCACCCACTTGCAGATATTGTTTGCTTTGAGCCAAGGCCTTCGTGCCAAGCACCCGCACAGTTTTGCTTTTCCAACGTGTAGCCCATTTTAGGACACTACTCCCACAGGACTTCCCAAGAGGTCACCCATCCTGGTACTACTCTTGCCTAAGCACGTTTAATTTCGGAGTTCTGATGGGATCCGGTATGTTAGGACATGAAAAACGCGTCTGTAGTGGTATTAGAGTAAGCAGTTCACAGATATTATCCTCTTTGGTCCAGCCCTTGTGGCCGCCAACCTCAAGGTTTTACTTCCCAGAGCCTTAGTGCTCCTGAGAACGCGTCTGTAAGGGGAAGGTATCCACACCCTTACAAGGAGTGCTTCGTTCTTCTTCCCAATCGATGTGGGATAGAGCCCATAGCCTTAATGCTACGGGGATACCCCCTCCCTCGTGGAGGCCTAGTGTCTTCGCTGGCCCATCGTACTAGCTTTGATACCAATTGTAATAGCTCAAACCACCTGCTTACAGATTTTGTCTACTTTGGGCCAAGGCCTTCGTGTCAAGCACCCGCACGGTTTTGCTTTTCCAGCGTGTAGGCCGCTTTAGGACACTACTCCCGCAAGACTTTCCAGGAGATCACCCATCCTGGTACTACTCTTTCCCAAACACATTTAATGTAACACCCAAATACCCCCTGGGAGGATACATGGATGCCACCCAAGACAGAACAAACAAAACCAAACATCAC
>JAOQMR010000006.1:20629095-20639632 GCA_027563865.1 Erythroxylum pelleterianum | reverse complement strand
TGGATCAAGTGTATGTGATTTAATATGATTATCAAATAAATGATGTGAATTGTGTGTTATGTGACCGAGTGAGCCATCGATGATGGTCATCCAATGAGTTCGCAAAACTCACCCAAAATTGTAACTATTTTTCAAGCTCAGACGAGTACCCCGTTAGACAAACGAGAGTATACTTACTGCATTCAAGCAAGAGAGAGAGGTCGAGATTAGTTGGCGTCTGCATTTATACTTTTTATTTATGTATTCCACAATTTTTGTATAACGTATATTTGAATATGTTTCTGCATGTAATAACTTTCCATATTGGAAAGGTTTGTAAATGAGAATAAATTGGAGTGTAAAGTTGACAAGTGTGATTTTTATGTTATGAAAGATAAGATTGGGCCCGATTTTGATTACTGATTTCTGCATATGCTTATATTGTTAAAAAAAATATTTGTACTGAGAGTTTGAGCATTTGACTGTTCTAGCATGCCACTCTTGTAGGGCACGAACCCGGACATCACTTAAGATGTCGGGTACGTGTTTGGCGAGAGTGGGGTGTTACAATTTAACTAAGAAATATGATGTTTCATAACAATATTGTGGAGTGTGCAGAAGAGATGTGGTTGCCTAACTAACGAACAACAAATGCAATCCATTCCTTAAAAGATCTATCCGGGTATTCTACCTAAACCTCAATCAATGATCAGTAACAAATATATGGAGAGACAAGGACACCAAGTTTTTTACTAGATCAACCATGATTATTGGAATGAAGTAGTTACCCTTTAATATACTAGATAAATTAAGGTTTTATGATCAGTTTGCTCCATAAAATGCCATTTAGTAAGCTAGTGTGATCACTATCCAATTGCTAACACCAACACCAATAAAACATTGTCTATCTATTATGTTGATTGTTGATTGCATATTAGGTAGAATACTTGGGTAACTCTTTTAAAAAGAGGACTGCACTCCATATTATTGATTAGGACTCACATCAATTCTATTCACTCTACAACATTGCTAAGAAACCACTTCTTTGGTAAATCATATACTTACTACAAATTCCTGGGATTCCAAATCTTAATTGAATATTCAGTTTTTAATTTCAATCATTCAAGAAAAAACTAAGTAGAGCTTGAGCGTAACTACCTTATGTGACAAGAAGTCAAATATTGAATAATTCTCCTTCATCATCATTATTTACCTTAATTCCTTCAAATATCCAACAAGATCCTCACAAATTGATTCTCTAAATATATGTTCCAAGGCTAAGATATATTCTTTCTATTCAAGAGACTCCATTGCTAACTTATTCCTCAATTGTAATTAATGCAAAAACAACGCCACTCCCTCCAAATTCATCACCACCAACACTACCTTAACTTTCATTGAAGTTTTGTCTAAGTTAAAAATGTTCATATTTAAAAAAACCAACTCATCATTCCATCCCCGCTAAAGACTAAAAATTCAATCTTATTGAATCTTATCAACATATGATACTGATTATTGTTGAGCTGATTACCAAACCATACCACAAGGACCTTATAGTCATCATGTTCCATCCTTTGATAACTTTGAGCACACTATTGGTGTAATTGTCGCATCCATTCCTTTAACTCCTAAAGACTTCTTTTATGCCTAAGCTCTAAGTCTTTCATTTATGCTTTGATGTTTTCTTCAATCCATCTCAATTCTTAGAACTGTGTTCCTTCCTCTATCTTATTTTGCCATCTTTGAGAATTATGAGCTCTAATACTAAATTGATTGAAACAATTTGATAAGAATCCTAATCAGGGTTGAAATCAAGATGAAGTAATAAGAGAAAAGTGATAGAGAAAAAATTTCAATTATTCATTAACTATTCTAAAAATTCATTACACTAGATGCACAACAACTATACTAGCTAATTGCGGTGGAAATTTAATTATTTGTTCCCTTTGTAACAAATGATTGTTAGATTAATCTACTTAGTAATAGCGGAAATCTTTTGAAGGGTTTGGACATGAATGGAGAACAACTAATGCTTGAGATTTAAAGAAACAAAAATCAAGAGTATGACCAATTACTATGACATTGATAGAATTCTCGTCAACAAAGAGTTAAAAGCTCTATCTTGCTTTAAAAATATTGATTTACATAATCAATATTAATTATACTGCGTAATTCTTTTGTTCTTTTGATTTTTAATCAATTCGGCCATGTTGTGTTCCATACTTTAAATATAGTGAAAGTCGATGAAAGCATTGGAAAAAAAACTACAAGACTTTAAAGTTGATTACTAGTTAGTAATATTTTTAATATGCTAAAAATATTTGTTAATGTTTGTTTAGATAGTATAAGGTCATATAATTATACATAAAATAAAAATAATTACTTTAAAGAACAAATAATTTGTGTTGAAATTAAATTGCACACATCTAGTTATATTGATTAACCCATAATGTTGTAAATAAAGAACCTTTATTTTTAATAACATATAGAAAACTCGTATTTTGTATAGGAGAGTCTTCTAACCTATACCTTAGTTTTCTGTATCATTACTGAAAGATGGTATACATTTGTATTTATAGAGGCTAGATTTGAGACCTATAATGACCCATTATCTTTATTCTCATTATATCCTACTAGTAAGGATATGATTTTATTTAAATTAAACCAAATCGTTTAGTTAGATATTAACACGATAATAGTTCCTAAATCACTTTAAACTTTAAATGTTTATATGTAGGCTATGTTTAAGCGATAAATTTGTATCTAACATTCTATCACTTAGATTATACTTCCTTTTATGTATTATAATACCAAAGAAAATGCAAATAAAAACCTTTGATTTTATAAATAAAAACATATATTTTATTCCATTCAAATTCCACTAAATGAGATGAAACAATAAATTTTATGGGCACAAACAATATCATAATTAATGTAATAAAGTGAGAATTCAAAACTTGAAATTAGAATCAACTAGACAATCCCATATTATATATATGATCCTTATATGAATATATCAACAAACTTTTAGTCATAAGATCAACTATTATAAGCTCAAGACTGATATATCCAATAGTAATTGTCTTTTTTTTAACATGATCACGGATAGCTAAATACTTTATATCATCATAATTATTTTAAATTATAATTTTGTTGTTCTTTTAGAAGAACATTACAGTTGAATTGTCTCAATAAATCTTCAATGGTCGTGTAATATTACCAATGACCCTCAAATTAGTGATAAAATTTCTTAATCATAACGTTTGTGCATCCTTATAACTAGCTATAAACTTTACTTTCATAATGGAAGGGATAACTATATTCTGCCTAATGTTTCTCTATGAGATTGTATCTCCAAAAATAGAAAAATATCTCCAAATGTAGACTTTTTACTATCTTTAGACCCTTTAAAATCAAAATATGAATAACTTATCACCTCCAATTATTAGAATGCTTATATGCGAGAGTTCTTATTTCTTTGTAGATACTTATAACTTTATTAGCATTTGCAGCCTTAAGTTGCTTTGTTATCTCCCCAATATTCATAATACATATACAATAATAGGACTTATGTAAACTTATGCATACATTAAGCTATTAACTACAAATGCATATGGTATGTCCATTTCTTCTTTTTCCAATATATTCTTTGGAAATTCAGCTGTATTAAAATTTTCTCCATTGATAATAGGTTTTATTAATGTTGAACGTTTGTTCATCCTAAGATCTTCAAAACCTTTTAAATGTACCTTTCTAACACAATTCTATTATTAATTTAAATTTATCTTCGTGAATCTTAGTGCCAATAACATAAGAAGCTTTACCTATATCTTTCATTTCAAATTTTTGTAAGAGAATCTTTAGTCTAATACATCAAGCCTAAGTCAATAGTTGTAATTAGTGTATTGTCCATATATAACATAAAAAATAAATAGGATAATAAATTCTACAACACCAAAATTTTTAATAATCACATTTAACCTGATATCTAAGCATGTACATGGAAAATTATGGATATGTGGGTACCCACGTAGACTCATCTATAACCCACAAACTTGACTTATAACCTATAACCAAAATTTCTCAAATTAACCCACCTTTCTAAAATCTAAACCGTAACTTTTCTTTATGAAAATATCTTATGTTATTTGAAACTTGTATTTCTTGCATTTTTTGTGTCCCTCACTAAGTTTTTGTACCTCTTTTATCTGAAACTTACTTGCAACTTTCCCTTATTAGGAATGATTTTCCCTTGCTACTGACTCTTTATCTTTGTCTTCAATGTTTTGTGGGTATTCGATGTTTCGTATGTTTTTACTACTTTTTTGCTTTTGTTATGGTTGTTTGCCTATGGTTTTGGCTTTTGGGTATTTTTTTCTTAATGTATTTCATTTACTTAAGACCAATTACATTCAAATGAGTGGTTGAACAATTATTATATAAGCTAGGTTCATTGATTACCAAAGAACACCCTTTTCTGATGAGTGATGACTGTAAGTAATATTAACTCTTGTTCCTGAAACTTATTAAATCTTACATGTTAACTGTGATAACCATCGATTTGTTTTGACAAAGCTTTCAAGTATCTAAAGTTAAATTAGCTTTAGGCGTAAATAAAGTTCTAAAATTAATGAATAGATAACATACACTTTACTGCAACCCTAACGAAGCTTAAATATAGATAAAAAGAGTGAATAAGTTCCACATAAGAGGTACCATAATAAGTTAGATAGAAGAAAGTTATAAATCCTAGTAGGTAAAGATCATTAACACCTCTAATACATATAGCTTAGCCTCAAGTTTCAATTGGTTTTCTAGTTTCTTTTTCATAAATGTTCGTAATAGGACCATATGGTACCATCAATATTTACTATGATCCTATAAATTACTCCATTAGTGTATATAGCTCAATCTTATTGAAGTTTTCTTTTAAGCATCTTTGTCTTATATCATCAATAACTAAGTCGCATTGCTCCTTTCATTTAACATATCAATTTTCTTTCTAGAAAATAATAAAAGCTAATAATATTTATGCTTTATAAATATGCATGTTCAAATTTAACATGTTAAGGCTACCATTAATTTTTGATGTGTGATCATTCCATGTTTAAGTTCATTTTTATAATATTTTAGTGTAAATGAAAACAAAATTTGGTACATTGTAAAACAATTTTAATTTGCTAGTTTTTTTTGTGAATGATGCAATAAATTTGGTAGGAATGCTACATGATTGATTAATGAAATATTGAAATAATATACATGTATGTATAAAATCAAAGTAAATAGAAAGGAGTCTTAATCTTTTATCGTGTAATTTGTTTCTTGTAGATTCATAGGTATATATGATGCAATATCCATCTCTTAGTTGTGCCTCTATACCTTTAAATGAAGTTTGGCAAGAGTAAATTAAATGAAATGATAAAATAAAAATGTTTCTAGGTTTTAGTGACAATTAAATGTTCAACCATTAACCACTACATGCTCTGTATGTTCATCCATTTAGTTATAAGCATCTATGAACTATTTACATTTCGATCTTTGAAAAGCTTTTTATGTAATATAAGGTGGAACCTAAGAGCCAATGCATACTGTATTTTTAGTAATCGAATTACTAAACTTAGTCACCTATTCTTCGCTAATGATAGTAGCAAGATTAAGAGTTATGTTAAATCTTTGTGCTTAGTAACTTAAGCTTGTAGGGCTTGAAAAGTTAATACTTCAGCCTTAGTGTGTATGAGTTTTTGAAAAAATAAAATAAAATAAAATATTACTTAAAAAAGGGAGCAATAGCCAATTTAATTATGCTTTTAATGCTACTTTAGGTTAATTCTCTAGTTGGTAGATTGCCCAATTCACTTATTGGTTAGTGGTTTGCATCATTACTTGGTTGATTCTTCCTTATTTTGAATTATAGGAGTAATAATTGGTTTATGTGGATTACATATGGTACTAGATTGTGTTTAGGCCTCATCAATGAAGTGCTTATCTTTTGTTCAATGCCTTATGCTTAACATGACATTGATATTTATATATAGGTAAATGGAGTTAGATGGTTGTGATGGGAAATTAACTATATTTTATAGTGGAAATTTTGTCTATAAGGAAGATATTGAATATGTGGATAGAGATATTGAAATTGGAAGCATTAAAATTGATATATTTTGTTATAGATAGCTTGGGAGGATACTCATGGAAGATGTTAAAAGACCTAAACCAAATAAGTTTATGCATGGAGTGCTAGGTATTAGTCTAAAAAATGTGTCAATGGAGGTGAGAAAGAGTGACGTTTATATGATGGAGATATGTAAGCTCATTATAGAACATAAGGTGATAACGTTCTATGTTCAATCATATATCTAATTTTCTATATTTAGAAAAAAATGTGGATGTTAAATGTTTTGAAGATTTTGTTGATGTTGAGGTTATTATTAAGATTATAGATGATGTCCCTATCAATCACATTCAGCCTAATATCTTACAGTCTATGAATGAAGATGCAACCAAGCAAGAAGTTGTAAGTGACAGTGAAACTGATCCAATTAAGCAAGAGGAGATGTAAGGATTAAAGAGGAGTTTGATTTGGATTTCGATGATGAAGTCTATAAGTGACGTCTAAGTGAGTTATTATACTATTAATCCATTAATCCAACAACTAAACAAAAGAAAGAACGCACAATCTGGATATGGGACTTTATGAGGTGAGGAATCTTAACCACCATTCACAAGACGAGAAAAGTTAACAAGGCAAGGTTATAGGTATTAAGAATTCTTAAAGATTTATAAGTTTAAATTTAATTCTGAAAATTAGGTTATCTTTTAATTATTTATTCCTATTTTTTGTTAGGATGAAAAAAATTTAAGGATGAGAAGGACAATAACAAAAGCATCAAGAAATACTATGTAGGATCGCTGAATTGAAGTGTTCAGAATATTGGCATTTGTTATTTTGTAAATGTTGTAGCATATGGAATAATGAATTTTGCTATTTTTTACTCATCCATGCTCACCACCACTACATAATGAGTAAGTTTACTTATAGTATCTATTTAGATTATTTGTGTAAATATATTCATTTACTAAAGATGCATGCTAGATTCACATTATCATTAAATAATTGGATCAGCTCTAAAAATACATTGATGTACAACCATTTTTATATCATTCATATTATGAGTTCACAAGAGTAGGGAAATAAGCATTAACAAGTGGGTCACTAAAAGAACAAGTCTTTATAAATTTTTGTTCCAACAAATGAAATCAAATCTCTATAAGGTAAATTTGTTTATCGTTATTGTAAGATGCAATAGTTAGTTTAGTTGGGTAGAAAACTCACTCATTAACAAATCCAATATGATCAAGAAGTTGTTTCCCATATATAAACCATGCTAAAGGTGCAACAAATAAGATAAAAACTAAAGGTTTAACTACTTAACAATGTTGCTAATATGATATACGAGACTATGAATTTAGTGTTCTATATAAGAGATGATAAACAAGTTTCATGCATTCATATAATTTTATATTTACAAATCAATCCTTCTACTTCTATATCCTTTCATGATAATTTTTAATGGCAATCCCTAACAAGATAATACTCATTATTTTTATTTTTATCTTCAATTTTTCCTTTTTCTATCTTCTTTGACAAATTAAGGATGGTGCTCATAGCTCTTTCACATATTAGGGGATGATTAACAAACTAAAAAAATTGACAACTTTTATATTAAAATTAAACGAGTAATGGAAAAAGTTACCAAAATTATCAAGATTAAAAAGCCAAAAAACTTACAAAACTAGAAAATCAGGAGATAATTCACCCTACATTAAGCATAAGAAATAGAGCATCTTTCATGATTCTTCTCTATCTACGAAGTTCGTGTGACACCTATTATATCACATAATATAAAATTTCTTAATCTACCATTATTCACCTAATTTGTTTCTATTTTTTTATTCATAATTTTTTATCTATGCCAAAAGAAGAATAATCACTAAAAAGGATACAACTTAACCTTTAAAAAAATGCATAATTCTAATGTTTTTCATAACCTGATGCAAGAAGTTAGGTAGAGAGGACATTCACTTAAATAACAAATGTCTGGTTCATCTAAGCACCATTGATATATGTATAATGAAAATGACCTATACTGGTAGATGATGATTTTATCAATGGCTTTGATATGTTAATACATGAACCTTAACAAACATATTTTCTTTCAAAAAATAACTAAAATGACTAACCAACGCAAGCAGTTATAAGAATTGGAAAATCACAAAATCATTATCTATAGCTTACGACATAGATATATACCAATTCTAAAAGGAATTCTGTCACTCATCTCAAAACTAAGTTACTAATTTAACACCGATTGAAAGGAAATAATTCCAATTGAGATGAAAACGGTAAAAAGAAAATATCATAGAAGTATTTCTAAAATGGCTAACCTAAATAAGAAAATGAATATCAGCATGAGAACAGGAAACTAAACCTCCTCTAATATAACAACTATAGAGCAAGTAATGGATACATAAATTAGAAAGGAACCAAATACGGAAGATATATATAAGAGAAAAGCCATATGGTTAGAAATAAAACACACATGTGAAAAGAAAAACTACCTATAACAAAGACTCACTTTATGCAAAAGTTGATTTGATCCAATATAGACTGAAAAATAAATGAAGCAAAACAGAGATATAAGTTTATTCACAATGAAAACAACAGTAACATTGAATATGCAGTTGAATACAAGATAGCAATTGTATCTAATATATTACTATTACAACTTTATCTTTATAGATACATAATTAACATCAGTACAGAACCTATTATCGCTAGCATAAATGTATTCCTCGTTTGTTTTTTCTCGACCACAAAGTGTTTATTCAATCGATGGCCACCACTAATGCTCTTATACTCAAGAAAGCCAAGTTCAAGGTGCAATCTCCTTTAATACTGATGAGAACTCGTTGGATATTTGAATAGTGTATTTAGGCTATTTGGTTTATTAGTAAAGATCATTTGCAGAAAAGAGTTGGCTAAAAGGAGCTTACATAGAGATAGAGTCATGTTAGAGAACAAAAATTTGGTTCCATTAATCATGAGTTAATTTTTTGGGGATCCATATCAATCACTAATGTGGCTAAAGTAGACCCCTTAATTTAAAAAATTGTCCACGTTAACAAAGTTGAATAAATCCTAATGATTCTATCAATTAGAGGGCTATTTTAAATGTTAGGATCTTTTTTGTTCGTCACTAAATGTTACGACATATATACTTACTTTTTGAAATCTCCGTTCAGAAAGGTAGTTTTAACATTGATTTGATGTAATTTTAAATTTCAATAAGCTATTAAAGTAACGATTATCCTTAATGAATCCTTCTTATAAATTATAAAGAATGTATCATGATAATCAATACCTTTTTTCTGAGTAAAAACTTCAACTATAAGTCTAGTTTTATATCTCTCCATACTATTAAAGAATTCCTTTTGGTTTAAAAGTTCATTTACATCCGGTGTAATTGATCGAGATCCCAAATTTGATTACTAGCTATAGATTTCAACTCCTCTTATATGGATTTAGACTAAAGACTATAATTAATATCATTCATTGCCTCTGAAAATGAGATTGGATCCTTATAAGAATTTATAGTTGAATCTTAAAAAGATACCACATAATCATAATAAATTGTTGGTTTTCTTATCCTTATAAATCTTCTAATACCCACTTCATCTTGTATAAGACATCATTAGTTTGTTCTTCGTAGGGGGTTATAACTTGAATTTATTGTTCTTTTATACTTAATTTTTAAGTGCGTTGAAAATAATCAATCTATATAAATTTAATGGTCTCTCATAAGAGCTTCATGTTTCATCTAATTTAATTGAATCAAGAATTTTCTTAATAAACTCGTATTCCTCAAGGAATCTTGCACTTATTACTTTAACTATCTTTGTTGTACTTTTATGGAAATTACATAAATATTCCAAAAGCATGTTTGGCTTAAAAGGAGCCATAAAAATACTAAAACATATAAAGGATAGACCTTGACAAGCTACCTATTTATTTATACAAGATAAGTAAATAGGAGTTACATATAGAGATTCAGGAGGATTTCCTTCAAAGCAGACCCTAGTTTTTCTTCCTTGGATTAGAGAGATTCACTAGAGTTTGATTAGTATTGATTATTTCCTTGATCTAATTAATGAGCTTATGTATTAGTAAGCACTTGGGAATCACAACTTGCTTGTGAATTCGCTGATTCCTTTCTCTCCGAATGATGTAAATGTAGCAAGAAAATACAACCTTGAATAAGGTGTCATCGAACTTAGCTCTGATATAAATGTTACTTGCATATTGAACAATTTGAGGCCATTCATCTTTGTCACAATGTCTATCCATTTTTTATTGCATTCTAGATCAATGGAGTCTGATGTATTTGAGGGAAAATAAAATCTAAATCTATTAAAGTTCTATGTATAAGACTTGAAGTGATATCAGATCAGATCATATTATTCATGAATAGTCTGACTGTTTATATGCATGTACATTTGA
>JAOQMR010000006.1:20608660-20623651 GCA_027563865.1 Erythroxylum pelleterianum | reverse complement strand
GGCATAGTCCTTGAGGAACTTCCTACGAGGCTATAGCTATTATCAATAATAATATCACTATATTTCCATCCATTTTCCTATCATAGGCATTACCTTTTCCTCCGTTTTCTTTTTCTCCTGAACCTTCTTGAACGATGTAGATATGGTAGGCTGTACGAGTGATCCATGACTACTAAGCGAATCTTCCTTAGATTTCAGTGAAACAGAAGATCTAGAGGGGTTTTTTGGACCAACTCCTGGTGAAGGAGATGTCAAATTTTGTCCTGAAAGATCATTCTTCGCAGCTGCTCCTTCATTGTCATTGTCAATGCCAATGACAGGGTAAGTTGTAGTTGTAGTTTTTACCTACAGTGAACCAAATGATTGGCTAAGAACCCCCCACCCAAAGAAACTTTCAACAAAGCAGCAGTTCTGCAATAAACTTCTTGCTTACCTTTGTTTCTTCTAACGCCTCATCTTCCTTACAAGCATCAGGATTAGATTCTATAGAATCATCTCCTGAAGAAACCTCTACAAACCTGTTTCAACAAAGCTCTAGATGAATTGAACCACTTCTAAATGAAAGTATAACCCAAATGAGGTCTTAAATTAAACATTAGAGTACACAATGCATTATAAACTGCTAAAAGAGCAATGAAGAGAAAATGGTGACATAAAAAATCAGTTATGTGAAACACAATAGAACTTGCCAGAAGAAAAAAGAAAATAATTGTTGACCGTCTAATTCTATATTTGGTGTTTGCATAACCTATTTCATTATTTTTGTGAAAAATAACAGAAGAAATCTGAGACAGCATGTTAAAACTGTATAACTAAGTCAATGTCTTCAATCAGCTAATATTGGCAGCATCCCCTTGAATTTACGTTTATGCAGGCCTGTACTATAAATCTTAAAGATTCTAGGCCTATGTGAATATCATGACAGTACTATACTGGTTGCTTTGCATAACAAGCAAGGGCTAATAAATCAATTTCCATAATCAGTAAAATGTGAACATGTAAAAAGTGGACATATACGTTTGGATGTCTCAAAATATAGATCCAGAAAATGTTAATAAGACTATAAAAAAAACAGCAATCAATCAACTAAAGATGATATTTTTACATCGTAAATGAAGATAGAAGGAATTGAAGCAATGTAGCAAAATCTAGCCCTACAGATCCCAATCCTAGCATCACAAAGGCTAAGTAGAAATGTCAAATGACAGCCAAACATTACTTAAAAGTTTTGCCAGCAGTTCTCTCAGAATGTCGAAGAGGTGTAGCTTCCATTAAGTCTTTTAAATTGCTTCTGTCATCCAATGCTTCATTCTTAAGTACAGGTTCAGGGGATTCTTCTTCTACATACTTCTTTCCACTTCTATGAACAAATTGCTTATCCACCAATTCTGCACCTGCTCCAGCTTTAAAGTCCCAATCGACGCTTTGTCCCTGAACAATAACAGATAGGTGAGTTATTTAAGAACATACTCCATTTCTCAAATTTCCTTGTGAAAGTAAATCAAAATCGGTTTCTCTCAACCAAAGGAAACAGAAAAAGACCAATAACAAAAGAATGCAAACCTCCACCAGTTCCTTGGGAAAATCAAGCCGGAATTCGTCTGGATTCTCTTCTTTTTTCCCAATCCACCATGCATCAGAAAACACAATCTGGTAATATCACCATTGAAATCATTATAGACAGTCAACAAATAGAAAAAGAAAACCACCAATCTAACAAATTGTCAAAATTAGGAGCTAAAACCTTTGAGCAGCTCGTAAGAACAGAACAAACCATGTTATCAAAGTAATCTTCACACACAACATTCTTCCCGCCTCTAGAGAAGTGCAAAGTCAGGTATCTATTCTTGGGATACACAATTGTCCCGAACAGCTTCAATTGACCCTACAAAGCAAAACATAAATTTCCCCAGGACAATCATTAGTATCCCAAAACATTTCCAGGCAAAAGGAGAGAACAGAATACAAACGAGTAAAAGTGGCAGAACCTGAGGAAAATCGAGGTATAGAATAGGGTTTTTGGTGCTCAAGTCCTTGAGTTCACCGATCTTGCCGCCGGCACCGGCAACGGGAGCGAGAAGACCGGGAAAGGAGAAGAGGAACCTGTTCTTCCTCTGAGACTTGCGAAGAATATCTTTACCGTGATGCTTCAAGACGGTTTTGGAGGGAGGGAGCGAGAAATGGGGCTTGGCGGTAGTTTGAGACAACAAATTGTTGGAGAAGGCAAGCTTCTTCAACCTTGTCCGCTGCATTGAGTCGGGATTTTGGTCTTCGGCTTTGGCCTTTGAAGAGGAAGAAGATCGAACCATTTTGACAGTAACGGTGGGTGACACTGACGATGATATAAATTTATAAATTAGAAGGTTATACTTTGTTAAAATATCAACTAATAGACATTCCAAGACCAGGAAAGTAAGCTCCTAAGCGCCTGACCTCAAAGATGCATTCAAGGTTGATTAATTGTTGTAAAGCTTAGCAACTCCCCTTTGAGATCTGCTAAAGTTAAAAGAACAAATTTGAAAGTCAGATTAGCATTAGCTAGATTATTCCCTCATCCAACTGATCACTCTTTTTTTTTTTTTTGGGTTAAACTATCCGGTATCCGACACTACACGGGCAATCGACTAATCCAGATTCGAGCCGAATTGAACAATCGACTAATCCAGATTCGAGCCGAATTGAACCATATTAGCGGCAAAGCTCTCCCTCACAAGTGTAGCTCCATTGCTCCTTAAGTTTTTTGATCCTTTCTTTCCTTATCGCATAACTCAAGGCCAATTTAATTTTATTTCTGTTTTTTTATTATCATTTTCAATTTTTATATTTTAAAAAAATAAAAATATGTTTGATTGTTAATATTAATATAATTATATTTTTATCACAGATAATAGTTATATATTAGATAAAACTTTAAGATAATTTATTTTTAATTAAATAAATTTATTTTAATCTCTTGTATAATATTCATTAAAAAAATATTAATAAAATTATTTTATTTTATTAAATTTAAAATAATAAAATAGCAATGTGCAAATTATACCAAATCAGTTAATTAAATGCATAAATTCAAGTCCTAAATAATAACAACACTCTGCCTTAAACAACAACAAAGCTAGTAGTGTAAGTTTGAAATTTCTTTATGCCTTTAAGTATACCTATGCTCTAAAATATATTTTAACTTTAAACATTTTCTTATGATATCCATTTGTTAATAGCTTCCAATGATATCACTAGAAAAAGAGGTAGAGATAAGAATAGAGGTTGTAAATTATAACAAATGAATTATTACAAGAACAAAACTACCTTGTCTGAAATATGTTAAGGACTTGAAGGATGATAATTTGCTTGAAAATGCATTGGAAAAAGTTGCAATAATTATTCAAAATATGTAAATTTATGTATCATTCTTTTAATGAATTTTAGATAAATTATGTTTTGACTTATTATTCATAGTTAAAATTAAATGTTGTGGATATTTAGAATCCAAAATTTCCATTGCTTCGTATACAAATGCACAGAGAATAAGTAAATTGGAATAGTTTGTGTGACTATTGGTTTGACCCAAAAGTTCAAGTTTGATTTTTTTTTCCTTAATGTTTGCTTGCATTAATCTTGTCATATGAATTACCAGCTAAACTGATTTTTCTTGAATTTAGGAAACTGTGAGAAAACAAGGGTGAGCAGATAAAATATGAAAACACCTCGTAATTAAGGATCTAAGTCATTTGTAGCTTTTCAACATGAATATGTAAGATCTATATTTGTAAGCTGTGCTATAATGAATAAGCATTAAATTATTTATTGTGTCGTGATTTTTTTATTTCATAAAATAAAATGAGCAGGAACTAGATAGACAATAGTGTGATAAGCTATATAAACTAAATTGCTATAATAAAGGTAAAGGATGGGTGTCACAAGAAGCAGAAAACAATTATGTAAGTAAAAAGGTTAGGTAAATTATTTTTGTTAAGTAATGTATACAAGGTATTAATATAGTAGTAATATATTGATTGAATATTGATCTTCTTCATTTATTTTAGATTAAGATGCAAGAGATTTTGGAGAAATTTAAGTTAGAGATTTATGATACAGGACTTGGTATTTGTTCAGGTTATATTAAAGGCATTGGCTACGACCCCCAGCCAAATGTTCAATCTCTACTTTTAAAACAATCATTGAACAACTTCAAAAGGGAAACAACCTTAAGGCTACGTTAAAGAATGAAGTAATTAAGAGAAAAGAAACTTATGATAAATTAGTAAAACATGATATGTTATTTCAAAAGATTACTTAGCTCGGATTATAATAGAAATGTAGAGAAAAGTGAAGGGTATTGATTCTATGTCCTAGAGTCGTTCTATCACTTCCTATATATACTATAATTTAGCTTTAACACTTTTTTTTAATCAAATTACAGTATGGATGAAGATGTAATTAAGTGACCATCATACCCATGAAATGATAGGTAACATTTTAACTAAGAATGTTGGAAATGGTAAATGTTCGCTTTAGTTTGAAGCATATAATTAGTATATAAATTTTATTTATTACGGGGGTATAGATTTGGATAAGACTTTTTGCTAGAATATTTGACATTATGTCTAGACACATTTTAATTGATGGTATTCTTTCGTATTGTTCGTTTACAAACTACGAGGGATGTTAAGACTTTTTTTAATATTTTAGATAGGAAAAAAGTATCACCTATTTATGTTATATTTTTCATTAGTTTTGTTGATAAAATTTGATAAATTTACTATATGTTGGATGCCCCGACATTTGAGTTAATAATGTTTCTCTAGAAGTTTTTTTTTTTGCTTTATTAGCACTTAATAATTACAGTAACAAAAATTAATGGTAAGCATCTAAAAATTATTCATTCAAATAAAAATACAAAAAATAATAAGTAAAAAATAACAATAACAACTCATTAGAAATCCCAGTGACACGCAAGGACCGGAGAAGTCCAGTAGTACGCAGTCTTATCCTTAATTAGTAGAGAGGTTAAATACATAAAAGGTGTTCATGAAAATACCCCTAAATGAATATTTGAGTGTTGTATTGGTTATCTTACTTTGATTTGGTTGGAGATTGTTTATTGACTTATTAAGATAGCTCTAGAAATTTATCTTTTATTTAATGAAAATGTGTGAGTCTTTAAAAAGCTAAAAGCATATTGCATAACACTAGTTTGATAAAATGTCATATTGAAGTGCAGACCATGTGTTGGCTCCTAAACTGAATAAGGCATACCTTACATCTAAACTTATTAATGTCTTTGTGAGAAGTTATGCTTATCCTTTAAAGAAAAAGTCAGTAAATAAGAATTTGATATCTTGTAAAAAGAAAGTAAATTTTTTAGCAGTGCATATAATGCCTTTAGATAAGTTAAAAAGCTGACTTCTTCATGTCTTGGTTTGTGACAATGCTTTCTTTAAGGTCTTTTAAAGAATTAATTATACTGATGTCTCTTCTTGAAATATATTGCAATGTTATTGATAAGCCTCCAATTCTTATTCAAAAACCATATACCTTCTTACAATCTAGTGATTTTTTATTTTAATCTCTAGAGATGCAACAAAATAAGCTTCTTCTAAAAAAAATGAAGTACATACTATTTTTCAAAGTTGTTTATCCCTCTCAAGTTTCAAGCTATTTTAGACATGAATTACTGGTTGAAAGACTGGTTAAAGCCTTCTTCTTTGGGTTTCTACTTGGTATTGTAATCGTATTTATTGAAGGAATGGAAACACTAACTTATAAAGGAACAAATTTTGTTTAAATAGATTAAGATATAACGTGAATTTAATTGATTTTGTTATGTTTATAAATTTTTAACCATCTTATAAATAAAGCTATTTGAATGCAATATTTGTAATTTATTTGAATGCAGTAGAAAATAAGTTGATACAAATATTTTAGATGAAAACGTATTTTTAGAAAATTTGAAATGATAACGAGATACAATCTTATTTTTTAAAAAAATTTAATTTTTATTGTTACTTTAAGTTTTACATTAGACTCAGATTTATCTATTATTATATAATAAAATATACATTAATATCTATTATTATATAATGAATTAATGATAAATAAAATAAAATAAACATCAATATCTATTCTTATATAATGAATTAATAATAAATAAATCAATAAAATATTTTATTTTCTTACTTTTATAATTTTTATTTCTAATTTATTATATACCAACTTTAATAAAATATTTTATTTTTATAATTTATTTATTTAACACCAATTTTATAATGGTTAAATAAATATTGATCCTTTAAATATATTTCTTTAGAGTTTGGACTGATTCGATATTCAGTCTGAGTTTTAAAATATTGGTAATAACGGCAACAAACCCGGCAGGTTGAAGTTGAAGTTGAAGTCGTTGGTCAGTTTTACTTTTACATGCACAAAATCAAATCAATTGTAAAAGCACTCTTTTCAGTTTTCATATCTAATCTAAACAAAACAAATTTCAGTAGATATTTTATTAAGAAAAGGGGAAAAAGCCAGCAGCATAACAAAATCAACGCCGCGACCTCGTAGACGTTGCACTTGCCGATGACGGTGGCAGAACTGTAGAAGAAGATTGCATGCATTCCTCCACTGCCTTTTAACATTGAAGAACAAAAGCTGAAAAGGAGAAAAAGAAAAAGAAAAAGAAAACCTCACTTTTAATTTTTTTCGATGTAGATGTCTTCAGAATGAGTAAAGTAGTTTGATAGGGGATCATGGCGTTGGCTCATCTCAATCTGATAACTATTCTTCCCTCTTCTTCTTGTTGTTTCTGCGGGAAATGTAAAGACAATTTGGATCGGAAGTGTTTCGTAGGGCTTGCTTTCGGTAACGGTAAATGTTCTGGAACCGGGCTTTCGAGATGCGTTTCTGTTTCTAGGGTTTCAAGAAGGAGAGGTTTGGGTGCAAGGCCATGGGAATTGAACGCCACTGACACCCACATTGTGGAGAACGCTCCTTCTCTGGCCACCACTGCCACCGTTGAAATCCCGGTCTCTTGTTTCCAGGTACCCCCGCACCCATTCTATCTCTCTTACTATCTTTATGTGTTTTTACACGAACGCGTCAGGTACGAGCATTTCGTTTTCTTCTCATGAATTGGGAACACATTTGTAGCTTCTTGGTGTTGCTGATAGAGCAGAGAAAGATGAAATAGTTAAATCGGTTATGCAATTGAAAAATGCTGAGGTTGAAGAGGGGTACACATTGGATGCTGTTAAATCTCGCCAGGTAGGGTGTGGAAGGCAAACTTGAATTTTATCTATCTGATATGAAGTTAAAAGAAAGATTTTTTACGTACTAAGTTATTTTCTTTTCCTTTACAGGATCTACTAATGGATGTAAGAGATAAACTTCTGTTCGAACCAGAATATGCAGGGAATCTGAAAGAGAAGATTCCACCAAAATCTTCCCTTAGAATTCCATGGCCTTGGTTGCCTGGTGCACTTTGCTTACTTCAAGAGGTACAAATTTGTTCTTTTCTTCTGAGTCCTAAACTAGTATTGTTTCTGTGGGTTTTCAGTTTTATTAAGACTTTAGCTTATTTGCTGTCGCCGAGTGGCTAGCAGCACCAATTGGCTCATCTCTTTCTTGCTATCATCTTGGATAAAGTATTATCATCCTCTTTTGTCATCAAGCTGGCCAGTGTGCAGCATTTTTCATTAGTATTACCTATAATACAAAGATAATTTGATTTTGGATTATGATAATATATATTTATTGATACAGATTGGGGAAGAGAAACTGGTGCTGGATATTGGCCAAGAAGCTCTCAAGCATCCAGACGCCAAGCCATACATTCATGATGTGCTTCTATCCATGGCATTAGCAGAGGTAAGAATAATCAGGAGGTCAGGCAGTTGTAGCAATTTTGTTGGGATAACCTTGTTATGCCCACTTTTCTTATCATAGGTGCTGCTTTCTTGAAGTGTGCCATAGCGAAGATTAGTTTTGAGAAGAACAAAGTCTCTAATGGGTTTGAAGCTCTTGCTCGAGCTCAATGTCTTCTTAGAAGTAAAATCTCACTCGGCAAGATGGCATTGTTATCACTGGTTTGTTCAACTTTCTCACCCATCTTCTTCCTTCCTCTATCTCTCTGTGTGTGTCTCTCCTGACCCTTAATAATGACTACTCTGCTCAGCATATGCTTGCATCTCTTATGTCAGTTCTACCAAGGATGGTAGTTGTGACCAAAGAAGCGCATAAATATTTTGATGGCTGAAAGAAAGTAGACACATAAGTCTCTTGCATTCTGGAGCAAATGTGATAGACATCTAATGCTCTTGATCTTGGTTTTTAGATAGAAGAATCTCTGGAGGAGCTTGCCCCTGCATGCACATTGGAATTGTTAGGCATGCCCCACTCTCCAGAGCATGTTGAACGAAGACGGGGAGCAATTGCTGCCTTGCGTGAATTGCTCAGACAGGGTCTTGATGTGGAAACCTCTTGCAGAGTTCAAGATTGGCAGAGTTTTCTGAGCCAAGCACTAAATAGATTAATGGCTACAGAAATAGTTGATCTTCTTCCTTGGGAGGATTTAGCCATCATGAGGAAGAATAAGAAATCAATTGAATCACACAACCAGAGGGTTGTGATTGACTTTAATTGTTTCTATGTGGTGTTAATTGCTCATATTGCTCTTGGTTTTTCAAGCAAGCAAACAGACTTGGTAAGAGATTATGGATCATGCTTTTGCTTGGAATTTCAAGTTTTTGGTTTCTTTGCCTGAGGATCAGGGAATTGGTATTAGAGCTTTATGGACCCGTTATGATTTCTGTCTACATTATGCAAATCTTCTTGCTGTTTTGGTAGATCAACAAGGCTAAAGTCATATGTGAGTGTTTGATGGCATCAGAAGGTATTGATTTGAAATTTGAGGAAGCTTTCTGCTTGTTTCTTCTTGGGCAGGTATGCTGATTTCCCTTTACATTGTCAATGTTTGCTGCCAATTTGGGAATGTAAATTTTGTTTTAACTATCTTGTCCATCACATCTCCCTTCTCTCCTTTTTTTACCCTCTTTTTTAGTGTGAATATGAGTTCAACTTGTCAATGGAAGTCTTTATTCTTGGTTAGTTTAGTTTGCTATCATTTCTTGATTATGGCACTTATACTGTAATTCTATCTTGATGTTTAGGGTAATGAGGCACAAGCTGTTGAAAAGCTTCATCAACTAGAGTTGAATTCAAATTCAGCTGGACGAAGTTTAGTCTCGATCAAGGAGATGAAAGATTTTTCCCGTGGAAAACAATCATTGGTATGCCTTATACATATATTGGACTTATGACTTTCTCGCTGCCACATGCATTAGGACATATTTAATTGGAGAGTGAAATTGGAAAGGCTTTTAGTATTGGACTTGGTATTCTTTTTATAATTTTGTCCTAGGTCTGATCATATTATGCAGTTAAACTCATAGGTAGCATTATAACTGTGTTGATCAAAAGGCAAACAAAACCATATTATTAATAATTACATCTTACTTAAGGTGAAAGGAAGTCGATGAAGGCTTGAAGGGCAATGCTGCAATTGATGTGCTATAAATTATGCAATTAAAATGATATCAAATTAGTATAATCTTTATTGATAAACTAACCTTCAAATCTCCAGGAGAGTGCACTTGGAAAGTTTTGTATCAACAAAGTTTGTCATCAACTTTTATTGTGTTTTTCAACCAAATCTTTGTTCCACATTAGCAGTAAGTGAGTTATCTGTGCTTTTACGAATTGTAGTATCTGAATCTGACAGTAATTGTGAAATTACCTAAATATGGTACTCCAACTATTATATGATCATTGATCAAGAGCAAAGAAGGGCCGTGGTATTTATAATATTGTATAATGAATGGTAAGTAAAGTTGCTTGAACTTACGAAAGGTGACAAATTAGCATAAAGTTGTAAAGGAATTATGCAGGAGCTGAAGTTATAATCATTTTAATACAGGATTTTTTTTGACAGATCTAGTTCCTTGCACACAAAAATTTAGTTTTGTTATTGTTTCCTATTTAGACGAGGTTTCCTTTAAATTTTTTTTCATTTTTTTATTACCAATAAGGAATATAAAAAACCAAGTATAAAAACCTGGAAGCAACACTCTACGGCTTAAATGTCTTATTATTATTATTATTATTTTCAGATAAACCCTTACAGTTCCAGTTCAAATCACCAAATTTTCAGCCCTTTGCTAAAATTTGTTGCTTTTAAGGCTTTTCCCTACTTCAGGACACAAGCTCCTAACCTTGATTTCATGACACTGAGGAACTGTTGTTTCTGTTTTGACGCATCATATATGGTCATTGATGTGGCTCTTAGTCTAGAATACACCCTTACCATAATGAGAAACTGAATATACAGAGAGTAGTAGTGTACTGTTATGAGTTATGCAGTGGTGCATGCTGTCAAGCATTGAAAGCCTCATCTCTTCTACATAACTGTTCTCATTCCCTTTTTTTTTCTTTGTTATCCTAAACATCATATTATCTATCTCAGTTTTATACATGTTCTAAACTCCATACATGCTAAATGCAGTGCACCTGTTCATGGGAATGTGTTTTAAAGCATTTCTTGAGCATATAGCTGTCAAGTGTTCCATATTGCTCTTCATCCTTCTATTGAACATGCTTTCTGATATTAGCATGAGTTATTACCTTGAGCAGGAAACATGGCTGAAGGATGCTGTCCTCGCTGTTTTTCCAGATACTAGAGATTGTTCTCCATCTTTTGTAAGAATTACATTTAGCATTCAATTACGCAGTTCTATTTGTGCGGAAGGTTGAATTTTCCAAAATGCATCTGCAGGTCAACTTTTTTAGTGGTGAAAAGAGAAGTTTGAGTAGCAAGAAGAGAATACATACCACTCAAACCAATTATTCTGTGGCTCGAAGATCAATATCTGACATTGCAGTGAAACGGATGGATTGTGGGGAATCAGTTCCACATGCGAAACCATCTCAAAATCTTGGCTTTGCTGTTAAACAGTTGGCACCAACCAACTTACAAAGCTCGTTAATAGTGGGTAAGAGTGACAGTAGTGATGATGAGCCCTCTGCTCAACTGAAAAGAAATATTAATGTACACCATAGAAGTGCTTGGCAAGGTTGGTTAATTCGTAGAGCTGCAGTTGGAAAGATAATTATTGTTGCTGCAGTAGGGTGCATTGTGTTTTTTCCCTTTGGTCTGTCAAGAAGGATTCCATCCAAATTGCCCTCTAAACCTGGTGCAGATGTCAGTTCTCTTCTACGGGAAACAGATTCTGCACTTGACAATGAAGTAGGGCCTTCTTTTACTAAACAAAGTAGCATTGACAAAGGACTGAAGAAACTGTTGACAGCGGTTAAAGTGAATTTCAGGAAACATTCAGAACCCAAATCACTGCAAATTTCAGAAGTTTCGGATAGAATGTCATCATCTAAGACAGCAGTTTTGAGGAAGCAGATGCCTGTTGAAGAAGCTGAAGCTCTTGTGAAGCAATGGCAAGCAATTAAAGCTGAATCTCTTGGGCATAGCCATCATGTTGCGAGCCTCTCTGAAATCCTTGATGAGTCAATGTTGGCTCAGGTATGTTAACTGTCGAATGGTTGGGAAGTTGATATACCTTCAGTTGATGGTAGGAAATCAGTCTACTGTGAGAATTTGAATGACAATGAAAAAGTAGCAATAACTATTCTTATTGAGGTTCCATTTGTGTGACCTATGTTAGAAAATGTGACCTATAGAATAGGTAATTCCTTGTCATGGTGGAAATGTGTAGACATGTTCACTATTACTCAGAATAAGTGATATCTTCATGGTCCAAACTCAAGATTCAATGTTCGGTTTTATCATTGATTTAGGCAACAAGGAGACCCTTAATGAGAAATAATGCAATGGAAAGCAGAAAAAGTTTGATTTGTTCTTTCAAAATGAATTACCTATGTTTTGCATCATATGAAATTCTTTATTATGGCATTTTTCTTTGATGATCTAACAGTGGAGGAATGCTGGAGCACAATACATCAACTATTTGTATTTTTGTTTTTATCTACAGTGGCAAGTTTTGGCTGATGCAGCAAAAGCCAGGTCATGCTATTGGAGATTTGTTTTGCTGGAACTTTCTGTTCTCCAGGCTGATATTATATCAGTTGGATTTGGAGTAGAGATGGCAGAAATTGAAGCTCTCATTGAAGAAGCAGCGGAGCTAGTTGATGAGTCCCTACAAAAGAACCCAAATTACTATGGGTAAGTGATTACGTTTTCATCTTGTGTAGAGGATTTTGTGGTTGCAGGTTTGGAGTTAATCTGTGCATTTCTCAGTTACTGCATTAAGGAGAAATAAAATCAAGTTTGGTTAAATGAATCTTGAGTCAAAGATTATCAATTTCTTTCTTAACGAATCTTTTACATTTATTTTATTTTATATTTATGTTTATCCTTGTGATTGCTTTATTCAGAACCTATAAAGTTCATTATGTTCTCAAAAGGCAAGATGATGGATTGTGGAGATTTTGTGACTGTGACATTCAAAGTCCATGATGATATGAGGCTAGTCCCACCTTGAATGAGATGGTATAGACTATTCTGCTAACATGAACTCTATTTTCACTTTGAGAAGAGGTGTCAAAATTTGAAATCATAGGGATTACCATTGTTGTTATTACCTCTTGTATCTATTTGAATGATATAGGGGAAGAATTCCGTTTCTTACTTCTGAAGGTGTAGCTGTATCAAATATGGGCAAAATATCAATAAGTTCCTTTCCATCTGCCCAAAATTTCTGAGAAAGTTCAGAAGGTATGCTTCAAGTTATGAAGTGTATTTACTTTTCAGTTATTAATTGCTTAGTGGTTGTTACTTTGGTAGATTGTCATTCGACCAAATGGACAATGTAATTGGGAAGTGGATCATGACTTGGGAAGGTTTGCCCTGGAAACCTATACCTTGTCAGTTCTGTTTGGCATCAAACTATGTCAACTGTTTCATAACTTACTAGGTCCTTTTCTGCATGCTAATCTTTAATTCGGTACATAGCATCGCATCACTTACGATTTAACTGAAGGCCATCATCACATGATTTAAATTTGTCAAAACGTCCAAACTTGAAATGACTGTATAAAAACCCAAACCATGTACAGATAGGATAAAGTCAAGCATTATTCTTGCACTTGGTTGCATTTAGAATCGGAGAATCATCCTACCGAAGTAAACTATACTTTTCCTCTCTTTTACCTCTCTCACCGTCATTTCATTGAGAAGAATGACAATATTCAATTCCAACACTTGTTTGCTCTTTTCAATCTCATTGAATTGTTAGGCTTGACAATGGAGTCTTTCATTTCATTGTCTAGCATGTCTTGTCAGCTCTCACAAGACCGACCGACATTGCAAGTACAGCGATCTTGCTCTGTGGTTTAAGATTATAAATATTTCCATTATTCACATTTGAGGGAATGATGTTTTCTGCTGCATGGCCTAATACTGTGGCCATACCTGGAGGGAGTAACCTATGTAACAGAAGATCAATTGTAGAGACTAGATGCCTATGCCGTTGTTTCTTTAACAATGAAACTATCTTCCCGTTAATATTTAAACCCTTTGAAGTTCTAATCTCACTATATGGTTAAGTTTCTTGTGAATTCTCAAGCCAAAGAGATACTTCCATTGTTCCAAGTGCTAATATACCTGCCATGTTATTGATATTCACATGGCAATTTCTCTAATGCCTATTCAGTATAGAATCTCTGCATAACTTACGTGGATGGAAATGCGAAACACTTGTCAGCTCTCACAAGACCGACCGACATTGCAAGTACAGCGATCTTGCTCTGTGGTTTAAGATTATAAATATTTCCATTATTCACATTTGAGGGAATGATGTTTTCTGCTGCATGGCCTAATACTGTGGCCATACCTGGAGGGAGTAACCTATGTAACAGAAGATCAATTGTAGAGACTAGATGCCTATGCCGTTGTTTCTTTAACAATGAAACTATCTTCCCGTTAATATTTAAACCCTTTGAAGTTCTAATCTCACTATATGGTTAAGTTTCTTGTGAATTCTCAAGCCAAAGAGATACTTCCATTGTTCCAAGTGCTAATATACCTGCCATGTTATTGATATTCACATGGCAATTTCTCTAATGCCTATTCAGTATAGAATCTCTGCATAACTTACGTGGATGGAAATGCGAAACACTAAACTTTTTCCAATTTCCATTTTTAATTTACCTTACATCTTTTGTAGTGACGTTTGGTGTCGCACGATTGATTGCTACTGCTTACTTAAAATGATTGGAACTGATATCAGTGGAGTTTGCTCGAACCTAGTAGTGTCGACTGATCTTGTATTCACTTTTCTAACAAGTGTAAACGCTTCCAAGTACACTGTGAAAAAGGAAAGTACAGTAGAAGACTAATCAATTTTTTGTTATGTAATCAGGTTGCTCTAATCATGACACACATCCAACTAAGCAAAATGGTGCAACATAAGCAGTTTATTCTTTTCAGAAAGTGACAAGCTTACTTAATGAAGGTGCTTAATGGAAATTAGTACTTTCAATTTGGATCGTTCAGCAAATACTAACTTCCACTCGGGGAGGGTCTTAAAGAGTAAAATAAGCACCCTTCGTTCGGAATAAGAGATTATAATGGGATATCATCATTTGTGGTTACATGTTTGGTGCTTTTGGTTGATTACCACGTTGAGATCATCTTAGGGGCGTTTGGTTCGAGGGTTTGGGAATGAAGGAATGGAATCATAGTAAAAAATAATGTTTGTTTTGGGGTTTTCATTCTCAAGGGAATGGATTGATTCCAATATATTTGGGAATCCACTAAACCCTCCAATATGGGTGGGTATCAACTTTTCATTCCCATCTAGCGGTTCTTAATTATATTATTAAACTTATTATTATTATTATTATTTATAAACTTTAAAATAATAATAATTATTAATTATTTTTATTTTAATTATTAATTATTGTTCTTATTATTAT
>JAOQMR010000006.1:20574719-20607009 GCA_027563865.1 Erythroxylum pelleterianum | reverse complement strand
GTTTGGGATTGAATTGATAATTAATATAATTTAATAATTAAACTCTTGAAAAAATTAAACTTAATTCCAAAACAATCCTGTTAAAATCAACCTTTGAATTATAAAACTCTTTTCTAAATTTATCCAAATTTAAAAGTTGTTAATTTTTAATTAAAAAGGCTTAGAAAATTTTTAAAAGAATAAAAAAAAGGTGTCTCTGCATTAATTGGCTTGATAACAGCTTCCATCAAGCTTCTTAATACCATAACCTGGCTGAACAGTGCCCAATGATTTTATATCAGCGAGAACACCGTTTCTACTGTAAACATGTTTTCCTACCCGAGCAACCAAGTCTGCCGATGCTTCCTTCTTCACATGAGGCTTCAGCTGAAGCATGCAATCATAAAGAGGCATTCTAACTCTTTCTACTTCCTCAGCTGAACTGGTTACGTGATTGTTTATACCTGAAGCTCGAATTCAGTAGGAGTTCAGAGGCACCCGTGACCTGTCGATCTTAAGTTGGGAGTCGCCTAAGTACAGGCAGCCATCGATCTCTGCAGAAAATCGGCTGCAGGCGTTGGAAGTCGTCGAGCTTTTGGCGCCATGTGAGTATAAAATTCATGTTGGAATAAAGGGTATATTGGGTTTGTGCGTGAAAACAGAAGAGAGGGGCTGTTGGGGTTGGATTCACGTGACTTGGGACGTGAATTGAAGTTGTTAAGAAAGTGGGTTTTAAACCCACGGCAGAATCCAATCCATCCTCTTTTGTTGGTTTCAAACAGATGAACATCCTCTTCCAAACAGCCTGTAAAGAATTCGAACGTTGTCGTTTTCTGTTTGTTTTAGGAGGAAACAAGGCGTGTTGTGTTCTCGTGTTTTGTCCGTCTCTCCGTTTGTACAAGTAAGTGTCTGTGCGTGCGTGTGAGAGAGAGAGAATGAGCAAAGGAAGGGGAGCCGCAGCAGCAGCACCTGATCCGGTGGCGGTTCTACGAGGCCACCGCGCTTCTGTCACGGATGCTTCTTTTCATCCCTCTCTTCCTCTCCTTTTCACTGGGTATTTTGTTTCTTCTTCTTCATTATTATGATTGCTATTCGGTTGACGACGACGACTAATATTTAGTAAAAGTCTTCCAGCTCCACAGACGGCGAGCTAAGGATTTGGGATACCATCCAGCGTCGAACTTTATCATCGGCTTGGTATTCTCACATCTTTGTTTATCTTTTAAATAAGATATCATAACCATACACTTGTTTCTTTTTGTTAACTTTAATAGCCAATTTAATTTAATTTAATTTGATTTGATTTAATTCAAGGGTGCATAGCACGGCTCACGGCATTATATCAGTTGTTTCTACTTCTTTGAGGGGCAACAACAAAGTTATCAGGTGACTTTTTAATCTTTTCAGGTATGCTTTTGTTTTAATATGGAAAAAATCACATTATATCTGTTATCTGCTGTTGTAGTCAGGGAAGGGATGGCACTGTTAAGTGCTGGGATATTGTGGACTATGGTATCTCAAGGTACTGCTATACATTAATTTTGCTTGTCTTTTCTTCTTGTTGCCTTTCTTCCATAATATCTCTGGCTTTAGATATTGTAGCTCATTCAGGAGCTTTCTTTCGCCCCCCTCCCCCCTCTTTTTCTGCCTAATGCTACACTTTGTTTTTGGTGGACAGGGTGCCCTCAGTTACCATCAGAACGAACTCTTACCATTTCTGCAAGCTTTCTATAGTGAAGAAGCCGTGTGCTATTGCAAACCAAGTTGATAGTCCTCATTGTCAACACAAGACGGGGGTTGTGGAAACTAAGGACTATGACAGAGGAGCAAAGAATGAAGAAGGTCATCTTGAAGCTTTATGTTACTGTCTAATGATTGGCCATACTTGTTGTGGATTAACTAATTACCGTCGAATGAGAACATAAAGTTGTCTTTGGTTGCAAATGTCTTGCCATGACATGGTGCTATTAGTAGAGATCCAAGCCTTGTAAATAATCAAGAGATAACTACTTAAACCTGACTTTGTCCAATGAATTTTTGGTTAGCTCTTTTTGAATTTGCAAGTTTACTTAGGAACTTCAACTTTTGAAGAATGGATACTGATCATCAAGAGCACCATCCTACTGAATCATAAAGTGTCTTGGAGGATAGCTGCTCTTTTTATCTTCTTGATTTACATTTATTAAAATTCACTGTTATCTACTTATAATACAACATGACAATTCGTTTTATAGTATGGGTCCCTTAAAGATATTAACTTGTAATTCAGACTATTACAGTTTTGACATTAATTTCTTATTCGACTCTCCTGGGAAATAATATTTGGTCCATATTCCTCATGTTAAATGATCAACATTATCAACTGAGATGATTTATAGCATTTAATAGCAGTATTTACTTCACTGTATTGGTCTTTTGATGTACTTTATGTACTGTCTCTCTCTTTTCAATTCACTGTAAATTTGTTATACGAGTACTGATTTCTGTTCTCATTGTTTTTCCAGAGTGTTTACAGGATAATGGGCTACAGTATGTTGCCGTAGCAGGGGAGAATTCTTTTGAGGTGAACATGCATCATTTCTCGCAATTTCTGTTTGTCTATTTTCCTTCTTGTTTTAGTGTTTAATTACTCGATGATTCTTTGAAACTTATATACACAGGTTGAGATATGGGACCTTCATACTGCAAAAAGAATTGCACGAATACCTCAAACTCATTTTGACATCTCGCCTAGTATGTCTACTGAAAAAAGAGGTTTGACTTTGATCTCATGTCTGTTTTAATTTGACTTGAATTTGTCAGTGAATTACTAAGAGGAGTAAATTGAGGTCCAACATATAGCTGTTTTGGGCGTATCCCGTTTTAGTGTTGTCTTTTTAAAATGGTTTCCTTGGATATCTCTCCCGTCTTGCTTTAATTTTCATTACACCAAAGTTTATTGATATTTTGAAACCAGATAACAGATTTGCAAAATTTAAAATTCTCTTCTCAGAATGTCTAGCTTTGTATGAATCAGACACTGTTAGATGTAAGATCCCTGCTGTTAGCATCTTATTGTCAAGTGGATTGTACCCTCTTCAAGCTTTACTTTTATTTGATGGCTCTCTTTTGTCGGCGATGCCTTTGTATTGGGACACTTGGAACTTAGTTTACTTATATACAACTCATTCACTACATGGGAAGATTGTTTTAGTGCATTCTGCATTAACAAAAAGTGCAACCCGTTACCTTAGAGATTTGCAATGACAAAGCCATTAAAACAAAAATCCCAAATATGTTGTCCAGAGCTTCAAAAGGAAGAAAAGAAAAAAAAGTAAAGTTGAATGAAGTTTTTATCTTAGAAAGACATTGTTTATTTGTTTTTTTTATGCCTCTAAACTCGAACTTGGTGTCCATGGGCAGGGATGTGCATGACCATTCAAGCATTTCTACCATCACTGTCACAAGGATTTTTAAATGTCTTAGCTGGGTGAATGTTTTTGCTTCTCCTTTTTGTTTTACCTTCTTAAATGATGTTTTAGGATTTGTAGAATGGTTCAGTGAGTAAAGAATGATTTTAGTTGAGTACTTACTTTATTTTTGCTATATCTGGCAGTTATGAGGATGGTTCCATGCTTTGGTGGGATGTGCGAAATCCAGGGGTTCCTCTAACTTCTGTTAAGTTTCATGCAGAACCAGGTGAGACAAATATTTTTGGAAATCCTCATTCATAATAATCCACATTAAAATTAAAACTTTTGAGCCTATTTATTCTATGTGCAGTTTTAAGCCTATGTATTGATGGGCTGTGTAAAGGGGGTGTCTCAGGAGCTGCCGATGACAAAATTGTTTTGTATGGGTTGGATGCGGCCATGGTAATTCGTCTTCCAGTAATTCTTCTATCTACTTTATCCTCGCTGGGTGTTTTGATACTAAACTTAAGCAAATGATGAATTAGCTATTTATTTATGTCATTTTGGTTATATTGTTTGTCGGCTTTCTTACCTGTTAAGTTGCTTATTTTATTGCTCTCAGCCTACTACTTGGGGCACCTCATGTGATTCATGTTGAAACTTTCATTTTGAGATAGGGTTCTTGTGTGATTAAGAAAGAGATTAGTTTGGAACGGCCTGGTATATCAGGCTGCTCAATTCGACCAGATAACAGAATTGCTGCAGCTGCGGGCTGGGATCACAGGTTGGTGATTACGTTTAGCATTTTCTTAAATTACTAGACATGGGATCATGATTACTCTCATTTGTTGGTTGATGACAGAATCAGAATATACAATTATCGCAAAGGAAATCCTCTTGCAATATTGAAGTATCACCATGCTGCGGTAACTTTGTCATCAATTAGCCTTACTCAAGTCAATTTTTGAGTGTTATTTTTGCATTATATTTGAACCCTCTCTCGTCATATCCTCAATTGGGTAATTTTCCAGTGTAATGCTGTTTCATACTCAACTGATTGTAAGTTGATGGCCTCTGCTTCAGAAGACACAACTGTTGCATTGTGGGAGCTGTATCCTCCTAAAAGCTGAATTGTGGGAGCTACAGAAACTGAAATGTGTTCAATTCATCATCTACGATTCTGTACACTTCAATTTTGCCTTACATCAGTTCGATCATGATTAACGATAGAAAGGTATATCAGGATTGTTTTGGTACAATGTAGGAATCAAAGGAATGTAAAGTATATGACATTGTTTAATTTGGATACATAGACTGGTTTGGATCGCTGGCTGCTTTGTATAAGAAACGAAATCCCAAGAGCAACATAGTGAAATAACAAACGGAAGCCATTGTCTTGGTATTGACTACTGACCCAAGACGTGTGTTGTTCTACCGGACATGACATGGCATTGGCATATGTTGTTCGAATAGCCTCGAGGCCACGGCCGCCATTGTCCCTGACAATCACTTTCTCAGCATCACCCAGACTCACCACCACTTTTTTCAGTTCTGCCTCCGACCCCGACCCCGACCCCGACCCCGACCTTTCGCTTCCAATTGCTACAGTAGCAGAGGAAAAACTTTGCACAAACCTCTTGCAAAAATGTCTCCGATTCCCCAATCTGCATTACGTAAGAGCCATTCACGCTAGATTTTTCAGAATTCCTAAACTACCCACCTCTTCTCTCTATCTCCTAAACAACATTATCATTCTTTATTTGAAATGTAATCGTCTAACTTATGCTCTCAAATTGTTCGACCAAATGTCCGAAAGAAATGTGGTATCTTGGTCTGTTCTCATCTCCGGTTTTGTCCAGCGCGGCTGCCCCGATGAAGCTTTGTCTCTCTTTTTGCGTATGCAGCGTGAAGCTGTCGTGTCTCCCAGTGAGTTCAGTCTTGTGAGTGCGCTTAACGCGTGCTCGTTTTCCCAGAATTTGATGTTGTTGTACCAAATCTTCTCTTGGGTCATTCGTTTGGGATTCGAGTACAATGTATTTCTGATGAATGCGTTCTTAACTGGTTTAATACGACATGGAATGCTGTCAGATGCTAAAGTGCTTTTCGACAAGTGTGTGAGTAAAGATATCGTGTCTTGGAATGCAATGATGGCTGGTTTCTTGCAGCATTCTTATTCTCAAATACCATTCTTTTGGCACCAAATGAACGGTGAGGGAGTTAAGCCTGATGATTTCACCTTTTCTACTGTTTTTACTGGCTTGGCTTCACTTGCTGATATTAAAATGGGATTGCAAGTTCATGCACAGCTTGTCAAGAGTGGTCACGGGGTTGAGATTTGCGTGGGGAATTCTTTGAGTAACATGTACATAAAGAACCAGAGGCTTAATGACGCTTTTAAGGCCTTCTATGAGATGCCACAAAAAAATGTGCGTTCTTGGACTCAGATGGCTGCTGGAGCCTTGGAATGTGGGGAACCTGACAGAACGCTTGAACTTGTTGCAGAATTGAGGGTGGTGGGTGTAATGCCAAACAAGTTTACTCTTGCCACTGCATTTGATGCTTGTGCCAAGTTGGCTTCATTAGAAGAAGGGAAGAAATTTCATGGCCTGAGAATTAAACTAGGTTCTCAGGTTGATATCTGTGTAGATAATGCCTTACTCAATATGTATGCGAAATGTGGATGCATGGATGAAACTTGGGTTGTATTCCAATTGGGACATGATCGTTCTGAGGTTACATGGACAACCATGATCATGGCGTGTGCGCAGAATGGCCAATCTAAAGCTGCTCTTGAAATCTTTGAGGACATGGTGTTCAGTGATGTGGAGCCAAATTATATCACCTTTATATGCGTGCTTTATGCTTGTAGCCAAGGTAGGTTTATTGATAAAGGATGGAAGTACTTTTTCTCTATGTATAATGAACATGGGATTTCCCCTGGCGAAGAGCATTATGCGTGTATGGTGGACTTACTAGGACGTGCAGGTCAGATTAAACAAGCTGAGGATTTGATCTTAAATATGCCATTTCAACCAGGTGTGCTTGTTTGGAAGACTTTGTTAGGTGCTTGTCAGCTTCATGGGGATGTGGAGACAGGAAATCGAGCAGCACAGCATGCAATTGACCTTGATGGAAAAGATTCCTCAACTTACGTGCTATTGTCAAACTCTTTTGCTTGTCAAAGTAACTGGGAGAATGTAGGCATGGTGAGGGAACTTATGGATAATCGAGACGTAAGGAAAATGCCTGGCTCTAGTTGGATTGAAGTAGAGAAGAGTCCCCCATTTGTCCAGCTTGGGGATTATTAACATGAATGAAACACATAATACCTTCTGTCCTTTGAATTCCATTTGGACTGTATTTCTGGAGATGCCATTTCTACATCGCAAATGATCAGTCTCTACCTAGAAACACTTAGAAAAAGGACTCTTTTGGGCCTTACCTGTCATGTAAATTTTTCACGATCTCTGAATAAATGGAAAGAAACGTTGTAGGGGGTGCTGCTGATGTTGGCTGATTGGGACATTGACGTATGTATCCACTTGTGAACGGGATCGCTTTGAGACAGAGTTTTATAATGTTGTCTCAGACTTAATCTGTTATTATTCACAGAAAAATGAAATTTGCTTAAGCGATCACCAAGTATCTGTATAGAATTAGAGGCTCATCGGTTTTTGTCTTTTCCTCTTTTTCTTTTGGCAAGTTCTAATGTGTTCACGTAATTCATATTTATGTCACCATTTCGTATTCGTTACTCCATTGGCAGTTTCTAATGCATTCTGGCCCCTAATGTTTAATTATACTTTCTCATTTCACCTAAACACTCTCATCTGTAGCCTTTGTTGAAACAGATTCGTAGAGGTTTCTTCAGGAGGTGATTCTATTGAATCTAATCGGGATGCTTCTAAGGAAGAGTAAAAAGAGGGAAAGAACAGGAGGCAGAAGAAAGAAAATGAAGCACAAAGTTCATTACAGAACTGCTGCTTTATTGAAATTTTCTTAGAGGTTATTAGCTAACTATTTGGTTCACTGCAGGTAAAAACTACTGCTGCAACTGATCCTGCCATTGACATTGACAATGACAATGAAGGTGCAGCTGAATAGAATGATTTTTCAGAACAAATCTTGACATCTCCTACATGATGGACAGTCCAAAAACCTCTCTAAATGCTTCTGTCTCACTGAAATCTAAGGAAGATTCATGGATCGCTTGTCCAGCCTACCATATCTACATTGCTCAAGAAGGTGCCGGAGAAGAAGAAAACAGAGCAACAATTTTTTAAGGCAAATTGTTAAAGATTGCTGTGCAGACAGGATTTCATTTGGATAAGAAACTTCTATCGCTTTTTTGTGCTTAAAGCATTGGGAATAACGAGAGTGCTGAGATATGGAGTTGGTGGACGTAATTGCTGGAAGACTCTATTCTCTTCTATAAAATACTATCACTGTGAAGCAACTCCCAACCATTTATGCTGGCATTTATATGCATCAATATTTCATTACTACTCCTATTCCGCATTCAACTTATGACTCAACTGGCATTAGTAATCGATTACTTTAGACTTAAAACTAATGCTTTCATTCTTATAGGAGTCTCTGGTTGTCAGTTTTTGTGGTTGGAGTAACATAATGATAAATTTCAAGTTGGTATTAATCTAAACGAGCTTTCCAAGCTTCACTAAAATTCTGGCAAAGAGAGTTTGAGTTTTTAATTGAACAGTATCTGTAGATTTTTTCTTTATCCTTTTTCACATTCTATACAAATCACTTGTATTATACTTAAAAACTGAATTGATATATGCTAGTGTAAGATCATATTCTGATTTCTAAGATCATTACAATGTAAGCATGACTGCAGGGAAGACTGTTGCTGTCTGGAACTAAAAGTACCTGAATTTATTTTCAGGCAGTTTCTTTACCTTTGCAATACAGAAGTCTATAGTGCCTTGGGATGGCTGAGGAAAAGGTTGCTTTCTCACATATAAATAAAGGTAATCCACCTGCAATTTCTACTTTCCAATACAACTAATTTCTCTCAACAGATGACCTCGACCATAAGTTTCAATAATGTTAATGTATGAGCACACTCAGTTACAAATTATTTAATTTAATTGATATCAGAAACAGCATCATAGTGGTTCTGCTTCCCAAAGAAGAAATAAGAGCCATGCTTTCCCTCCTTTAGGACATGACCACAGCAAATTGGATTTTAGATTTTACCTTCAGACATCTTCTCAAAGTCTACACTTGGTTGGTTATTGAAACGGTAACCAATTGTTTTACTTTTCAGGAACAATTCGGAGTGTAATGACTAAAACTTCCAATGTAAACTCAATATTTTCAATCCACGAAGCAAATACAAAAATTCTGACCAGCCTTACATCTAGTCTAGACAAAAATTCTGACCAGCCTTACATCAAGCCTAGACACATGTTCAAAGTTTTAAATATGCTGCAGCTGCTACACCTGATTCCTCCAAAAACCTATTACCAATTACCATTGGCACTTGCTAGTCGCCCAGAGTAAGCCAATGAATTTCAACATGCTAATACTAAAATGACCTAAAGAAGATATAGGGTATATTATCATGTACAAGATGCAAGTTCCCCATGCACCAGATGAAAAAATAATATATATAGAAAAAAGGGACGGCCTTACAATACAAAATGCGAGGAATTACATTCGTGACTAGGGTAAGGAGATATACCAGAAGACAGCTTTCAATATATGCCAGAACGCACAAGATCAAAACTATGTTTTAAGGTGAGCCCCACAGAATCCCCGGCTAAACAACCAAGTTTCCTTTTCCTTTTCAGGTCGGTTCACGACGATATGGGCTCGTAAGGATAGAGTAGCCATGGATGCTTCAAAGCCTCAGATGCAGATGGGCGCTTCTTTGGGTTTACTTGCAGCAAATGACCTACGAAGTCTATGAAACCTTGGTCCCCCATCGGCAGTCGGTGCCTCAAGGATGTCTTCTTTGGAATCAAGTACTCCAATCTGTTCGTCTCCTGTTTGTTTAATGAATTAAGTATGAAACTACAGACAACTGATTTTGGAAATAACTGTTCCATGATAATAATGGTTAAGAAATTGGATGTGCACGCCTAGACATCAAGAGCATCGATGAACTGCAGACTAAATATTTTCATTTCAAAGTTAAAACTTATATTCACCAACATTCAAGCTCAGTCAATAAGAAAAACAATTTAAGTCCACTTGCAATAGTGCTGCTTGCTTCCAGTAATCAACTTCAAATTAAATACACAATGCCTAAACTCAGTCGCAGATTTGGTAAACCTAAATTTGAAAAATAAATGCTAATATATAATATATATTAATTTAAAATCATTATAATTCCTAATAATTGTTTTTAATACAAACATTCAATCATGATAATTAACAAAAAGTTTGTAAAACTGCACATTTAGCCAAACAAAATTTAACTGCAATACCAAACAGATCCTAAAAACCTGCAAATATTGGAAGTGATTAGGTATTTTATCCATCACAGCAACCCACACAAATCCAATTAAAAAAACTGATGCTTGGTAGTTGATAATCTATGGTTATATAAATGATATTTAATTTGGGTATGATACCTTTTAGATTTTAAATGTAAATTATCCAAAATTTTCTTAATTCTACAACTTGTTTGCAAATAATATATAGTTGACCTTGAGATGTAAAGATTCAAAGTTTTGAGATGAACATTCCAATATACAATACAGTTTTACAATAAATTGATCTTTTATTTTTTTAACTTTTTTGTTTGTATTACTAATGAAAAGAAAATGTTTTGGAATAATTCTAAATGCCCAGACCCATTAAACCCAATGTCAAACTGACCTAATCTAGGTCTCCTCGGCAGGAGCGAATTTGCCTAAGCTCAGCTCATCCCAAAACAAACCATGCTCAAGTAAGGTAAAAAATTTCTGTGTTCAATCTCAACTTGACTGTCACACAACTTAAGGGGATAGTAGAGGCATGAGAATTTACAACAGCAATTTAAATGCTGGCAAATTGATTTCTAAAAACATAGACAACGGTTATAAAAAAACAATATATGTTTTAAGCAAAAAAGAATACCTGGTTCCGTTCATAAAGCATGTGATTTTTTGAAAAATATTTGTATGTATCCCGTCCTTTAGCAAGCATGTCTTGATCAATGGGTGCGATAATTCCAATAACTCGTGCTAACAATGTTGCTGGTGAATCATTTTGAAATAGGACCTAAATCAAGATGTACCAATAAAGTCAGATGAAAGTAAGCCAACTGAAATGTTACCAATAAAGTCAGATGATAGTAAGCCAACTGAAATGTTTTACATGACACAAGTTTCAATAATGTCAAAATTTTCCAAGTGCAAAAGAAATCTCCAAACTAATTGCTGAGGAAATGACTCAAAATGAAGTGAATTTAACCCGGCAAATTTTATGTCGAGATGAAAATAGCAGCCAATTGCAAATGCACCCTAGACCCCATAAACAAAGCTTCTGTAGGGATTATGTTCAAGCAGAGTCTAGAAGTTTGAAAATGGCTAATCTAGCAGTTACATAGGAAAGAAATTATGGTCCTCTGTCAAACAGATTTGAAAGATTTGGAGAGGCATTAGAACCGAAATTGAGGATATTGTCGATGGGGTTTTGAGCAAAGAAGGTTCTGGTAAACTTTAAATTATCATCTAAATCGTTCCTGATTGATATTGGACATTCCTGGTGGAGAAGTATTTCCTTTTCTTTTTTTTTGGACTAACTACAGTGCAAATCAGTGGATTGTAAAATGTGGACGAGTACATTTAGCAGGCCTTTCTAATAAACTGGGGCTAAGGAAACATTTGCAAAAAGGATTGGAAGAACTTCTGAGTTTTGGGTTGGCAAAAGGTCCTTTTCTACATTTGCTTGATCCTTTGGGAACAATTACTCACAGAAAATTCAAATTCATAATGCCCTCACGATTAGCTACAATACAAATATCACAGACAAGGATATATTCTAAAAAGAATCAGGTCTAATAGCAAAGAAAGGGAAGTAACAACAAGAACAGTTATCAAATTACAGGGTGTGAAAATATGCAACCATCAACTTCATGGAGTCTTCGAGGGAAACTATTGGCAATTTGGAGAAATTGTGTCTATCCTTGGTCTTTAAATTTACAAGAAAAGCAAAGCAGGGCACTCTTCATGTTGCTTTTCAAGGAAATATACTTTAAGATTTAAAAAAAAAGATACAAAGATCTAGCGTTTTATTCACCCATGAAAATTGTAAAAGTCCAAAGACGTCTCTTCAAAATTTTGGTTACATTTAAAGAGTCTAAATGGTCCATTCCCAGAAAGGACTTTAAAGAACTCAAGGACTCCATGAAAACAAGGTTTATCATCTCCATGGCCATTAATCCTTGTTAGCCTGTTAAGTATATCGGTAACAGTCCTCTGCCACAGTTGCTTTATGTGATAGCAATTTGTGGTACCACCATACATTGAGTAAACCATTCCATTATAAATGACATAGGAGGAAATATTTAAGTGAACTATGTGATAATAGTCTTCCCTGTTGACAGCGAGTGCATGGAACAAAATACTATTGAACCTAGATTTCTTCCTTATTGAGATATTGCCCTTATCTCAGAGTTGTGGTGAGGGTGTTGTGAGGGCAGTGCAGTTGGGACAAGTTACAAAATAATCCAAAAGACATGGATGAACAAAACTTACATTGCCAGTGCAAAGTTCAGCCAGGATGCAGCCAAGCGACCATATATCTATCTGCTTATCATATGGAAGCCCTAGAATAACCTCTGGTGCTCGATACGATCTAGATTGCACATATGAGCAAAGGTGGTCTGTTTCAAAGCAGCTACTCCCGAGGTCAATGACTTTTACTTCACATCTGCTATAACTTTTCACCAATATATTCTCAGGTTTCAAATCACAGTGTATAAGGCCAAGACCATGTAAAAACTGCAGAGCCTCCAAACACTGAATTGTAATTGACTGCACAAAGGATACAAGTGAAAGTTATTCATTTTTGGTGAAAACACTAGCAGAGAAAATTTCTCCACAAACCTGCAATCTTGGCATTGTAAAATAGACTTCCCCTCCCGATTCTCTGTTGAACTTATGGAATTCGTATAAGTTTGCCTTGAGAAGTTCACAAACAATTAACAAATGTTCCTGCACAAAGAGTAAAGGGCTGCGTAAATAATGTAGCATGTTTAATGAGTCAACCTCCTATCCAACAAAAAGGAAAACATAACAGGATAACAAGCCTAGGACACAGAACTCAGTAAACAATAACTTCATCTTGAGCCATCATTTGAGTGCCAACACACAACTGCAATTGAAATCTAAAGTCAAAAAGGTCAAATTGGTAAAAACGTAAACTAGTACTGTACTGTAACAAAGAGTGTATCTCTCATCAAAATGTGCATGTGCTGAACGAAGGAAAGAAATACGGTTTTGTTCAAAGCATGGACCATAAATTTAACATTTCTGCACTTCAATTAACAAGAGTACTTGTCTATATAGTTACAAGTGTAGCGATGAAGATTAATTTTAAACACGGAAGGATATTGCAAAAAGGAGACAACCAAACAAATTCAAGCCCAGTAATGCGTACAAAACCCCAGGAGCTACTTTTCTACATGGATATCTTGGTTCCACAAAGGGAAAAATTATACCATATGAATAGTCGTGTTTTCATTGGAAAGCTTGAGCACTTATTTCATTGAGTAAAAAATGGCAGTTAGAAAACATGGAAATAACCATTCTAGAATTCTACTTCCTATTCGGAAATGTATATGAAGGTTTTAATCAGGGTTAAAAAAAGGACACAGATTTAGAACATTAATAATTGCTTCGGTTTCATCTCAGAAAGTCAGACTGGTATTATGAAACATTCATGTGAAGCCAAATGTTAAAACTACTCAACTATGCTTTAGAATAACTTCATATTGTTGGATTCTCACAACAAATATGCTATAGAACTATACATGATAACATTTTCATTTCTCAGAAAAATTCAGCACATGTTCACAGCAAGTACAAAAGTCTAGGGTTGTGTTCCACCCACATCATACTTCCAAACACAAAATATAGATATTTTGAAAAATCACTCTTCAGAAGAGCCTAAAAGGCAGATATGACAATTCAAACCAAAATCGGGGAAAACACATTAGCTAGTCCGACAATACTCGATAAAAGTCATTCATTGAATAAAAGAGACATCCATTAACTCTATACCATAGTGATTGTTTGAATATGCAAGAGGACCTCCCAAACTTTTAAAATAAGTACAACCCTGTTCCCCTTAACATTTCAAGTTAAACTCTATTAACATTATGGAAGTCGCTAGTCCTCACGGTATGCTAATTGCAGTTAAGTTGAGATGCAAATTAATTTGCAAAAGACTAGCTCCAATGTGTGATAAACGAGTTGTTCAAAATAATCCTTCAAAGCAATTTACCTTTTTCCTTTAAAAGAAGACATAAAAATAACAGTTTTTGAGTTTCCTAATTCTTGCATCAGTTAACCACTTAAGGATCAATCATTTTCCCATTTCTTATCAACCTAAACTGAGGTTCCTAATTCTTGCATCAGTCAACCACTTAATATATTTAAGGATCAATCATTTTCCCATTTCTTACGTAGATATCTTCTCAATTTTCTCCTTTCTTTCCTAATCCCCTTTCCATTGCAATTCTTTCTGCAACAATTTTTTAATCAACTAATGCCGATTTAATACGAAAGAGGCAAGTATTGCAGGACATTAACAGCTGAGGCAGAACTAACAATATGTTACGACAAACACATGAAAAATTCATAAAAAACTAATCACAAGGGTAAAAGAGAACTTACTCGGTAATAAAAATAATCATACAATCTGAGAATGTGGTATTTGTCAGCCGGATCATGCTTATTGACATACTTGAGAAGTTTTATCTCATCAAGACTCTGATCAAAGAAGTCCTTGTTATTTTTTATAATCTTCACACATACATCCATGCCCGTATGGAGGTCATGTGCTTGTATAGCTTTACTGAAAGCAGCAGATCCAAGATACTCAGTCACATGATAGCGCCCAGCTATTACAGAATTCAGAACAACATGAAAATTTTTGTCCTCCTCAAAGCCAGTTCTGGAACAAAAGATGTAAATAAGGGTAAATTTGATTTGAAAATAAAGCCAAGAGGAAGATAGCAAAATCCAAGCACAAGAAGATAACGAAAATAACTCGTTCTTGAATTTGTCACAAAATTGACTTAAGCGAAATAGATGTCCAACATATGCTGAATGCAACAGAAAAACACACCGACAAGGATAATCCAATAAAAGCATAACACTGATGAAAGAGAAAGATCTTCAGAGTTGCAAAGACTTCTTAGAAATTATCCTTCAGCAAGCTAACTCTTTCACAAAGTAAATGCGGGTAAGGAGCATGCATTACAAAATATTATTAGTGCTACCCTGGAGGTACAAATCTAAAATTACTAAGATACGGCGTAAAGCATACACAGATGAAGGGTGGATGTCAGAAATTAGAATTGCTGTTGCCACTATTTTTATTATGTCCAAACAACATAAAATTTTGCTACTACAAGCATATAGGAACAATCATTTTAGTATTTCAAGGAAATAAGGCAAACGAGGATACTTGTTTTTCCTATGTACAATCTTGAGGTTGAAAGTTTCAAATTCCTCCTCCTGAGCTTTGATCTGCCTCACTTGCTCCTCAACAGCAGCAGCCTCTTCATCATCAAGTGATGCTCCAGGATCTTTTTCCCTCATGCTGGCAGCTTTCTCATCCTCTTCCTTCTCGTCATGCTCTTCTTCTGCATATCCATAATTTGAGGGCGAAGACGGAGAAGAATTTGCAGATCTAGTAGCATTCACATTAACTTCACCCCTAGTACTCTTTACAGTAGAGGAATCGCTACTCTTCTGCCTCCACGTGGCAAGCATGTCATTATTTCCCATCAAAACATTCAAACAGTCATCTGTTTCATCGTCAATAACCGCATTACAGTTGTTTGACCATAAGGATTTACTAGTTCCAACCTGCATCACTTGTCCATCCATCAGTGGTGGAGGGAAAGAAAATCCCGCATCAGTATGAATTTTCATTTGACTAGAGGCAACTTTGTCATTCTCAACCACATATTTATAGTCTTGTTTAGTGATTCTCTTTTTATCCTGGTTTAGCTTACCAGTGTACTTCTCTGAGTCAAGGTGAGAAGATCTAAACCCACCAGTTCCAATATCGTGATCACGAAAATATTCTAGATCCCCCTCGCTGCTGCCACCAACCAAACTTTCTCGAACTTCACTGCCAATATCAGCAGCATCACTGTTGATACCCACACCAATAGATCTCACTGAACCACGCTGATCATCATCCATACAAATATCATCCAGTTCGTTCAGGACCCTCCCATGCCCTAAGAGTTCATTTGTCTGAGTCACAAATCCTTGCCAGATAGGTTCTGCACGCATCAAATTTAGCTCTTCTTCATCCAACAATTGTCCATCATATTGAGCCATTAAATCACTCTCATTGGTCCTCTTGTACATTACATTCACTGACAAATCTATTGGATCATCTGAAGCTGTAATTGGTTCAACACTCTTTCCTTGAAAGTACCGTTCACCAGAGAAGTATGAATCTTCCTCGCCAAAAGAATGATCATCATCTTCTTTTGTTGTACCTCTTCCCTGTGGGTCTGGTACACTTCCATGCCCTGTTCCTTTTTCATTATCACTTGGATAATCAATTTCATGAGCTAGAAACCAGGTCTCATCCTCAATAGGTTGTCTAGTGTAGCCATCATCATCATCATCATCATATTCATCAGAATCCCAATATTCATTTGGATAGTCTACAGATTCACTTATCCCATCACCAACAGTAGCAAAACCAGAAACCAGATCAGATGTATCCTCTGCAATTCCCTGACTAACAGATAACCAACTGCCTCCTGCAATCCGTTTTGCACCTGGGCACATAATTCAGAGATAAAATGAGAATATACTATAAATTTGTGTGAAGCCTATTCTGGAAAATGTAAGTTCCAATTTGCAGCAACAATTCTACTTGTGCTAAGAAAATAGCATGAAGCTTCAGGATCTCATCATTTTGAGAGAAAGGGCACTCAAGGAATTCATGTTCACTAAGTTTGTGCAAGGTTTAGTTGCCTTAAGTTTCATAAGTGAAGTTATCACATTGGAACATAATAACCTCATCAACAAATGCTAATCATTGTGGAAAATGCTCTAAACATCCTTGTTGAGCCCTTAAACATCCACCAGTTAATTAACACCTAAAACTATGTAATATCTTTTCTCCAACAGTTTTACTGAGAGAAACAGACAGGATAGAATAAGCTATTCTCCGTCGATAAGATGCCAAAAGTTTGATTTTTTAAGAACAGCCCATTATTTGCCTCAATTTAAAACAATTATTGAATGAGCAATCTTAGCACACGTTACACCATATGTCCAGATTACCTATTTAATTCTCCCAACCATTTCCAGAAATATCAGAAAATGCACACCCTTCACCACATTAACCAATAAAGTGTACAAAGAGAGTTGTATATCACCACTTTACATAATAAAGAACCACGATCATTGAGGAAATGAATACACAAAAACATTAACTAGAAGCAAATGATAAACAGTCATCAGAAACAAACAATGACTGCCTATAAGTGGAAAAAGATATGCCAGTAAATAGATCTTCATATAGAAGGAAATAAGATGCCTTTGTTGCATGATACAAAGTAACATCCAGAGATGATGATTTTCTAACTTCTAAAAGTTTTAAGATTGTTTAGAAGTTGGTAGGGCCAAAAAGATCATGTAGAATATAACATACAAGACAAGAAGGATGATTCTCCTTACCCTAAATTCATGTGACAATTGAACAGCAAATTGTCTGCTCCTCAAGTCAAATTATTTTTTACCTCCCCATGTAGTAACTTGTTCTTATCCAAGCTTAAGAATAAGCAAGAGGTAAAAACCATGGAATAGGGTTTGATCCTATTTCTGGGGATTCCGTAAATAGTCCATTCCAAAAAAAAAGAGAAAGTTCAAAAAAAATTGGACAACTGAAATGCAATAGTTTCCTTTATATACAAAAAAAAAAACTAATTAAGCTTTAAACAATTTTTTTAATCTTTTCCAGCACCAACAAATGCTGACAACAATTAACTATCAATGCCAACCAAACATCATTTACATCGTTACCAACTGCTAAGTTTTCAACTTGGTAATGTCTCATTCAGAGATCATATATATATATATATATATATATATATAAAGGATAGGTTGATGTGCTAGTATAAGGTTTATTTATAAAACGGATTAAGGTACTCGACTAACTTAGGGCCATGAACAATTCATTTACACATTCAACTCTAAACGATAACATATATTTATTTAAGGACTTGTTTACAAGGTTGTCTATTCTAGGGTTGTTTAGTAGAGCAGAACTTATTATCATTTTTGCACTCTTAAAAATCACATTATTTTGTCTTCCTAATCAAGTGAAGCTAATAAAGTAACATAACCATATCATCCGCTCTCTCTCTCTCTCTCTCTCTCTCTCTCTCTCTCTCTCTCTCTCTCTCTCTCTCAAACACACACACAAACAAAAGAGGTGATGCTATTATATTCTACGATATCTTTCGCTTTGGTCATATGTCACAAAAGAGATCCTAAAATGTTTAAGTTCCCTTTCTATAAATATTAGCATAAGAGTACAGGAGCTCTAAAGAGGATAACCTAAACATGCACAATAAATAACTGAAATTCAATTTCTTGACACGATTCATATAGAGCATCACTGGCTTTTTTCAACAGCAGCTGCTACTCTAGCTAATTGTCCACCTCAAAAGCAGCTAAAAGAATTACAAAAATGAACTAAAATGGAAGAACAAGAATCTGTTTATAAATGAATTCCTATTTGTTGAACATTACTTTTCAAATCTTGCTCTAAAATCCATTTGAGATTTTTTTGCCTATATGATTTTTTTCATAGTAGCCACCTTCAATAGTTAATAAAATTATCACTTCCAACAGCTGGCAATAGCTAGATGTTATATGTTGAAAGATATTCTATAATAATACATAACAACTGTTTAGCCATTTATTGGGTTCTGAATTTATTACTTACATCCATAAGTCTATGAGGGTAGTAAAAAGCATAAGTTTCTTGTAGGAAGACAGGGAGAAGAAATAAGTTCAAATTAAAATCCAACAGATATCTTAACTGAAGGGTATGTTTATTCATCTTTAGCTTAAATGCTGACCTGAAGAGCTGATTTCTTGTCCAACAGGAATGTCAAGGTATGACCCTATGAGCAAAGCATTATCAGCACTTCCAAGCTTTGCACCTGGACAATCACGCTCAAACTTTTTCCAATTGAGATTCAATAACTTCTCCTCTGACTTGAGTTTAACTGGGGGAAGTCTAGGAAATTCTTCCCTCCTGTTATCAGATGCAAGTGGAAAATCAAAGCTGCTCAAATTTTTTTGCTCGTTACCTTCTTGAGACTTTCCAAAGTATAAAGCTCTTCCGACCTCATCTACCTGTTCTTTGATAGCTGCTCTAACTTCAATATTATCTGCTTTGTTCTTTCCTTCTTTTTTCTCCAAACCACTACTTGCATCATAACTGGTTGACTCATCCACTTTAGGAAGTGGCAAAACAGTCTTGACTGAACAGTCTTTCCATAAATCTACAGAACTTGTAGGCACCTCCCCTCTAGACCATAGAAAATCTGCAGAGGACTCACGAGCAGTATTATGCTGCTGATCAAGTTCCTTTGATTCACACATTTCATACTTTGATTCGTTATTGAGATTAATAATACTGGTACTAGCGCTTCCAATGCAGCAACTTCTATTTTCACCACAAAAGTTAACTTCTCCAGTTTTTGAACTTGTTTTAACAGAGAAGTTGTTGGCCCCGGTACGTCCATCGTTTTGAAAAGTACCAGAAGAACCATTAGTAGGGTTAAAGTTCCATGAATATAAATCAAGAACAGTATCCTCAGAATCAACTGCTCCAATTTCATTATTAGGTTTGCTACCCTGTTCCCCAACACAAGCAGTACTCCATTTTGTTTTAAAGCCATTTCTATCAGTCCCGCATTCTATCTCCTTTACAATTAGTTCGTTGGAAATTTCATCACTGTTTTGAGAACTTGAGCTCTGCTTCTCACTTACAAGTTTGCTCCCATTCTCATCTTCCAATAACTTCCTTGAGTCCTTGTCATCAATGTTAAGTTTTTTGAGAAACGCATTCAAATCAGGACGGCTACCGAGTTCACCGCGCAATGCTGCCTCAGCTCTTGTGAAACCATTCTTTTGCAAATATTCCAGAATCATATCTACTGGACTTGATTCCGCCATAATCAATTTTTACAGGTGTAATACCAGCTACTAAAAAGAAGTGGTGATGAAGCCTGTAAGAAAATTGAAGCAAATGAAGGAAGCATGGTCAAACTAAGCATTAAAACAAATGACTTACAAAGAAAGAAAGTAAAGATATCAACTTTTCATGTGAATACAAAACGTGAACTAACTACTTCAAAAATAGCTTCTTCCACCACGGCAAAGGGGAAAAAAAAGAAAATCCGGACCCCAAAAAACAAAAAGGAAAACGTAAGGTGATCTCAAACGAGAAAAGAGAAAAAATAAAAAAGAATCCACATTCAGCATTCCTCTTTCCCCGCCACAAATTCAATAAAGACATTGTTAAGTGAAAAAAAAAAATAAAGAACAAACGCTTTCTAGGAAATACAACAATCACCTGACCTAACTCATCTACAACCAGCAACCCCAATGGGCAAAACCCGAACAAATTATCCCCTGAACACCAATTCAATACCTCAACAACTAAGAAGAACCACAGGTCCAAGCCCACCAAAAGATAGGAACCAAAATACGAAACTTTCAACAAAATCTAAAGATTTAAGAAAAACAAAGAACGACCCAGAAGAGACACGTGAATGTGCGAAATGAAAACTGAAAAACGAAAGAGATGGCTTACAGATCGAAGATGGCAGAAAGCTGACGGGGTTCTCCGAGAAGAAAAGGATGTCAAGTGCAAATTCCATTGCCAAAAATTTTCAAAAACCAAACTTGACAAATTTTGGGGTTTTTAAGTCGGGGCTGCAAATTTTCTCAGGCCTAGCATTACCACACGAGACCGTTGCTTTATTTTCAACTTTTTATCTTGTAATGGCAAACAACACCCGGAGCCCGGAGGGACTGAACCGAAGGCTAAACTAAAGAACATTAGACATATTAGAACATAATAAAAACCCATACATATTACAACAGTAACTACTTGGTTTTGGCTCAGTGTGCGCCCATGGACGTGGGTTTACTTTTCTTGCCTAGAGATCGGTGTCGTCTTGTTTTAATCATGTGTTTTTAGTGGTATATCAATAGTCAGGTGCATGGGGTGGGGTGAGGCTTTGTAGCATCTGAAAAAGAAAAATGATAGGATCAGAAATTCATTATTTTATCTCCGATTTTCTCCATGTTTAGGACTTGGGCCGATTGTTTTATTGGTCTAAGTAGTCGTCACTCAATCGAGAGAGTGGAATTTCATTTTTGAAATTTTTTTTGGGCCGGACATTAAAGAGCTTTTTCAATGAAAGTAATATAGTTCCAATGAGGGTGTAATATATTTAATAATATATTATTAAGTATATTATTAAGTATCTAACAATTAAATTAATAACAAATTTACTTTTCTAAAATTAGACTATTAAGTATCTAACAATTAAATTATAATGATTATAAACTTTTATTAATAGTTAATATTTGATATATTACATCAAAAGTATGGAACGATGTTGAATTACACGATAAAACTTACTTTATTAATTCAAGCTTTAAGTCCAAAGACACATTCATACAATTATCATTTTCAAGGATGTATTAGGCTTACTCATGTATACTTTAAGTGTACCTAACAAATAAGATAGATTAATCTATGATTCATTACATGTGAAAGTAGATTAAATTTTAGGTTTTTATTATTAAATTGTATAACTTCAGACCAACTTTGAACTCCCATTTTATCGCCTTAATCAATATGAAATATAAACTTCTTTCATATGCAAAATGATATTGTTTTGCTTATGTAAAAAGAAAAAAAAGATGTTATTTTGTATATTAATGAATCACATACTTAACTTTAGAAAGTCCAACTCAAAGTCAATAAAATCAACTCAAATTAACTAGACTTTAGGTCTTTTTATTAAAATTTAGACTTCTAGTTGGCCTTGGGTTCACGTTTCATAGCTCGACCCAGTCTGAAACTTAAACTTCTTCAATATTAAAACGACGTCATTTTGTTTATGTACTTGAATGACACTTAAAAAGTTCTTTCCTTATACGCCCTTATCTTCCTATATCGTCACCATTCTCTTCTTTTTATACATTCATTGTTCCAATGGAATTCATCAAAACCTTCAACCAATACATTTAAGATTGAGCCCCACAAATGGCTTTTTTTGCTATAAAAAGGATTGATCTTTGGTATTCAGATCTAGCCCATCTTCCTTCCAGTTCTTTAACGATACTTCTATCCACAACTTTACTTTATCTATGACACCAACAAGCATTCTCCTTCAAATCTTTTGGCAGTTGGTCCCATATTCTCGAGCGTGATTTGTAGTTTGATCTTGTTCATGCTTTCAAGCTTTATGATTCTTTGACTAATAACTCATAACATAGGGTCAACCAAAATGGAATGATAAACACAATATTTAATGAGGTCGACCTTGATAGAGAGGGGTTAATAAGTATCGAAGCCTTAATGAGTCAGATTGGGTTAGGTTTGGAGCTTGGCCATTTGGGCTTTGGTTAAGGTGAAACTTGATTAGAATTAGGCTAGGAATGAATGGTTCGGGCTCGATCTTGAAGCCTGATTAAGTTCGGGTTCATGCCATTTGTAAAGACTTTAGGATAGGCCTAGGTAACCTTAGACCTAACCCGACTTGATCCATTGCTAATTTTATAGAAGTTAAATCATAGTTAGAACCCAACTATAATTTTAAAAAGATTGCCTATAAAAGAGATATTTCTTTACATTCTTAACAACCTTAAACTCTCACTAACTTTAGTGACAAGGTGTCTTTTGTGAACACTCTTAACACTTTGAATACTCATTTTTATAGGTATACAAACCTGATATCAATTTAATAGGCTTATTCAAATTTATTTTACATCATTTGGCACCATTATAGAACATATTTTGAGATATAATATTCCCATTTGCTAAAATTGTTATGTCTAGTTTCTATTACTTTTACTTGCCTTCATATATTGATTTTGGTTACAAATCCTTGTGTTTTGATCCAAATGTGAGATAAATTGAGTGAAATGGTGTGACTATTGCATGAATGTTAATTAGATTATTTTGTAAAATTTTCAAGAAGGTTGATGGGAAAGTTGACGTAAGTTTGCATGAAAGAAGAAGAAGAAAACAAAGAAAGGTGGTGACTAAAGGTGTCATAGTCACCATAGTGACAAGCTTAGTCATGATGGTGTCTAAGCATATCACCACTGTGACATGTTAAGTCACGATTGTGACTTGACAGTGGTGACTAAACATGTCACCACCACCGTGACCATGACTACATAATGAGTCACACTTGTGACTGCCATACTCACCCCTGCTCAAATTCTTATATTAATCTGTATGTTTTATTATGTGGTAGTTGTAGGTTGAAGGGGCACAAAAACCTAAACCTAAACGAGGCTACAAATAGAAAGGATAGGAGGGTGGTGGCAACATTTTTCATTCATTCCATTCCACTCTTCATTCTTCATTCTCTACACAGAGAGACACTTCGGGAGGCAGATAAAGAGAAAGAGGGGAAGACGAGAAGAGAAACACAGAGAGTCGGTGAAGAAGAGACAAACATAGCAGAGAGCTAGAAGCAGAGCAAGCCTTCAACCATCTGGTAAGAACAAAATGAAGCAGAAGGTGAGAGCTAATGCGGAAAGTTTGAGAGGGGCAGGAGACCACCGCCTTCATACTCACCTGATACTTGTTTACTTATTCTATTTTTCATCTATTGCTTAGTTTCTTGTTTATTTACTGAACTTATTACTTGTTAGCTTAACCGACTGTTATTTGTTTTCTTTTCATAGTTCATTTAGTATTCACCGTTTTATTACTTTAATACTTTTGTTGATAGTAACATAGGACTGAAGTGTATAGAGATGATGACTTGTGTTTATGCGATGATGGGCTGATCTTTTTTTCTTGAGGAATAATGTAGCTATTTTAGTCAAATATGCATGATTGAGGGATTATGTTGTTGTCTTATGCTTGCTATAGTTTCTAAATTGAATGGATGTAATAACATGACCAAACTTTACATCATTTTATTATTAAACGAAGGACCGAAAGGAGAAGTTTAATATGGAACTAGAAACTATAGACGCTTAGGTTATGAATTAGAAATATATTAAATTACGTGGTAATTAGTAATCAGGTTTCTATATTAATTCATATAATAACTTGCCGAAAGTGAAAGCTAGATTTAGTCTATTATTTGAGTTGATCTTAGAATCTGACTGTTAATTTTAGTAAGACAATTAACCAATCATTTCCCTTAACATGCATAAGAGATTAAATTAGTGAAATTAATTCTCAAGAGTCTTCCATTTCGATTAATCTATTCATCTTTGCATCTAGTTGAATCGTTTACTTTTCAGACTAATTTGTGAATTTTCTTTTAAAGCCTTCACTCAACAATCAGGATAAAATGTTTAGGATTGCCTTTATTTTTGTTTTTGTTCAAAATTAATTTAAGTGAACCAATTTCACCTCTATGGGAGACGACCCTAGGTAATCACTACAACTGCCTCGTATACTTACGAGTAGGATGGCCTAGGTAATTTTTAGAACTTTTTAGGCATAACAAAAATCTCAAATAAGTTGGGTTATCACCACCTTAAGAAGGAACATGGATACTTATAAAAGTAATTTGGTCATCAACCTTATTAAGATAACCAACATTATGAAGGCCCTTAACCAATGAGTAACTTGTGGACTAAATTGGGGAAATTCATATGTTTTAACAAAAAAATTGTTACAAGAAAGACACAAAAACATAAAAGACAACATACTAATACCTTATGATCATAATAAAAAGGAGCCCCATCTACAACTCAATAATCAATAACACTTGAACATAGCATACGAGGAGAAAGTTTGATAGTATATAGCCTACTAATATACAATGTCCTAGCGAAGCCATTATTGATCAATTTAAAGAAACCTCTTATACACTTATAACAATATACATGACCCTCTTGATTTCATGCACTAATATAAAAAATTATAATAGGCTTAATAATGCTATATGATCAGGATTACAAACCTTGCCTCCATCCTCTATAACCACCTTTCAACATTTAACCATATTCATATCACTTTTCACTTGTAATAGTTGAAAACCTATAGACTCAACTCACTTGAAATTAATAACCAAAAGGTTCAAAGAGAATAAGGGGTTAATTACATTTATTAAGTTTTAGAGCAACCTAAATTCCTAATCTTGACATAAAGATGGTAACATCAACCTTTGCAAATAGACTAAAGCCTTGCCAACCTTTATATAACTCAATGTAGACAAAATGACATTAAATATTTGAGGAGGTGCAGATTAAGTCACATAAATATATAGTTTTGGAGAAGGCTAAACATAACATAGAATCTATAACAATAAATATAATAAAAATATAAAATGGGTTTTAATTAAAAAATCGAAAAGAAAAAGTTACGAAGAATTATCAAAGACTAAAATCAAAGAGAAAATGAATGAAGATCTCTCTAAAAAATGATCTAAATATGAAGCCAAAAAGAAAAACCAACCATACTAAGAGGGATAAAAGCATATACTTTCATTTCCATCAAAATATTAGATATGATATCAATGACTACAAGACTATCAGAAGGATAGCTAATAAATCAACAAAATAGGGAAGGTTGATCTACTTCCTAAAGGAAAAAAGAAAGATTAATAGGTCAAATAGAATGAAGAATGAGTCATCTGCCTTATTCGACAAAAGACCACATATCACTTAAATAATGATCCATATAATTATATCAAGAGATCACAAAGAGTCAAAATCCTAATTAAAAGAGCAACATATGGGGAGAGTTGTGATGAACAAAATGATCATAATAAACCCAATAACATAATAAAGGTATTTGAAATCATCTTATGGGAAACATACAATAGGTCTTTGATCCATAAGATGCCATAGTTGTGATATTGTTGATATCCAACTCTTGGTCAATATAATAAATATAGATAAAGAAAGTACATTGAACATTTGATTCTATAATGCATCAAAGAGATGGATATCCCACTAACTGGCTAAATATGTTATCTCCTCTCTGCTTAGTTTTAAAAGTGACATAATATAAATGAAAGGGAAAAAAATCTTTTCCTATAATATTAGGGACATGGCCAAAATATGTAATAATATGAAAAAATCTACATAATAAAGAGACTCTGTACATATAATGCCATAATGGACAAATCATTTCTATCTACTAGCTAATAATGAAGTTCCTAACTTTAAATGGTGTAGACAAGATACATAGAGAACTAAGGGTGGAAAAACAATTCTATGATATAACTTTGAAAGTAAATAGTGTTGTATACCCAACAAACATGAAATAATTATACTTAATGGACCTAAAAAAAGAAATTAAGGGTAAGCCGAACGAAGAAATTGACAAGGTCATAATCGATAGACCAGATGATTTTAAAATGCTTAAATTGGGGAAATGATGAAAGAGAACTCTATAGAAGATTTGAAGAATATCCAATTTAGACATTTTTTTGCATGAAGCTTAACTAACAAGCTAATGATGGGTAGTAAGTAATATCCTATAAGCTAAAACTTTGACCAACCATTTCAATTAATAAAGAAAGAAAAGGAATTTTATATATGATGATAATAAGCCATAAAAAAGGAGGTGCTAAAATTGTTAGATGGATGCTTTATAAACAAGTTGATATGATCATAGTCAATAAAGAAAATAGGAAGTTTTACTATAAACTTCATATATTTGAATAAGGCATCCATAAAAGAAGGCTACACTTTGCTCAAGATAGACTAATTAATGGATGCCCTTCCAATCCACTAGGTCTTAAGTTTTATGGATGTGTACTCAAGGTATAATAATATTCAGATAAACAAAATAGATAAAGAAAGACCATCCTTTATCTTACAAGGGTATCTCTTATTACAAATTATGAATTTTAGCTTGGAAAACCTATCAAAAGTTACCAAACTTGGTTCTCTACAAATAAATAGGAGAAATATAGAAGCATACATTGACAATATGATTATAAAAATAAAGATGGGAGGAGATCATATTACCAACGTGAATGAATGTTTTACGATCTTGAAAAGTATGATATAAAATTCAATGAGGGAAATGTATATTTAAAGTGAAGTGATGTAAGTTTCTCAAATTTATAGTCACCTATCAAGGGATAGATAGAAGTTAATCCACAAACAATTGAAGTCGTCTTGTGTATGGAAACACTTAGAAACCTAAGAGAAGTACAAAGGTTAATATGTAGGGGTTTCCTCTTAATCTATTGATCAATACTTCCCATTCTTTAAAGTAATCTAAAAGTAGAAGGAGCTTGATTGGACCTAAGACTGCCAATATTCCTTTAAAAAATTAAAGGATTATTTCAAAATACCAAACTTTAAACGTTAGAGAGCCACTATGTATACACACACACACTCTCTCTCTCTCACACACACAGTTGACACTAACCTTTATTTTAATTAAGGAAGAAGAGAACCCATAAAGGTTAATTTATTATGTGATTAATATGTTATTGATCCTAAATTTAAACTATTTTAAAATAAAAGAGAAGCATATAACTTCTTATCAACGCAAGGAAATTAATGTTATATTCTTAGGCTCACACCATCAATGTATGAACAAATCTTTCACTAAGGCAAGTATTTCACAAATCTAATATTTTAAGAAGAATTATGGAATGATCACTCAAATTAAGGAAGTTTGGCATTAGGCATATCGAGAAAATCCTTAAAATCACAATTCATAACTGATTTTGTACTTGAGATGACAACATCGTTGAAACATATTGAAATTTGTGATAACTTTATGCCTAACAATAAGAAACTTGTATGAATACTGTACATAGATGGCACAATAAGAGAAAAGGTAACAGTGTAGGATATGTTTAGAAGGCCAATGAGAATAATTTTATAATATGTAGTGTGAAAAAAACTCAAAATATCCAACAATGAGGAAGCATATACAACGATGTTATTTAAATTGAAATTGAATAAAAAACTTTAGATCAGGTCTACAATCATCAAGTCAGACTCATAGATTACAGATAACCAAATCAATAAGACTTATGAAGTAAAATAAGAAAAATTGACAAAGTATAAGGAAAAGTTGATTTTAGTCCCTAATGGCACGAAAGAGGAGGGGTGAACTGAGTGTTGATAAATTTTAAACAAAATATGTACTTAGTGTGTGAATAATCACAATCTATAAAATATGAAAATATTATATAAGAAAATAAATTTATGCAAAACACTTAAGTAATAATGTAAAAAGGGTAAGGGAAGACAAACATAAATTGCTTTACAACTATTCGATAAACAATCTTTACCTATGCCACTCTCAAGACTCTTCTTGGAATTTTTCTATCTCTTTTTTAAGGTATGGAACAACCTTTGTACAATCTTTTCTTAGCAAAGAGGAACCCTTTTATAATCTTCCTTAATGTTAACATCAATGCTACTTGTAAGACCCCTAAGTATAATATATAAAACCTAATAGAAGCTTACAACTCAAAATATCTCACTTTGTCACTTTGATAAAACCAAAAAGGCTTACTCACTTAAATATGAGATAAAGCACAAATTCTTGAAAAACATTTAGAAATATGTGTATAAGATACCCAAATACTTTTTCCATATAAGAACCAAAGAGAAAACATGTATTTATAGGATTTTGTTACCCTTAGTAGCTATTAGGGGAAAAAAACCATTACAACTACTTGTTCTAGTACATTAGTAGACCATTATATTATATTGGTTAGCCAATACACATTCAATACATACAATACATTAGCTCCTGCACCTTGGTGGACTATTAGGGCACATTGGTTAACCAATGTGTCCCTTAGAGGAACATTACTTGACCACATCACCATATTAGTCGACTGATGTGTTAACAAACAATCCTGCTACACATTTAACATACATTGATCAATCACTAATCTATGTTGGTTGAACAATCCCTTTAAAAGAACTATTTTAACAACTTTATACGCTTAAACTTGATTTATTTAACATAATTATAATTAAAATAACTTCAAAATATCCCCTCCTAAAAAGTGTTTAAAGATTAAAACGCTTTTCTTTAAAAACAAACACTAATACATTTTTTATGAATGAAAAGACACAAAATAAGATGAAATATTTATGCATGATGAGCCTTTAAGACTACCAAAATAAAAAAATGGGACTATAATTAACTTTATGTTTTGTTATCATTAAAACAGTAATTGGAACCTCCTTTGATTCAACAATCTCCACCTTTTTTATGATGACAAAATATTTTTGATATTAGAGAGAAATAATAAAATAATAATATAATCAAGATAGTGATTAGCTCCCCTTATTTCATATATAAAATATAATTCAATATTAAGAAAAATAGATTCAATATCAAGTATAAAAGAAATGTTCACACACATTTTAAAATTAACTTAAACATAAAATAACATGAATAAAAAAACTCTCCGTGAAGAACATCACTCCCTTTAAATCAAATATCACTAATATTTCTTCTCCTTTTTATAATTATAAAAGAATTTAATAATCTAAGATAGTGTCATGAATTTTATTATGTTAGAAAAGTCCAAATTTTTAATAGACAATCATATTAAAAACTCAAACTTAATACAAAATCTAACAATTAAGTACACTTAGATAAAAAATACATTGATTAAAAAATTAATTTTTTTAATAAAAATTAATTTAAGAAAAGCACAAATAGATTGAAAATCCCCAAATTTGTTATTGTCCAAATTGAAAACTTTAAATGGAGCAAAAAATAGCAAGTTTTGACATGATTACATATTGGAATTGTAAAAGTGTATATGTAATTGAAATATCCAATTATTAATCTCAAAAATAGAATGTATGATTTTGAGATCCTTAAAATTTAAAAAAATAATGAAAGAATAAAGCAGTTAAATTTGAAACCCTATAATGATAAATATGATGTAATGGCACTTGCACTACAAGAAAAATAAGATTTAGCGATGGAAATTACCGATGGAATGTGAAGATTTTCCGTCGGTAAGCTAAGTTGGCGACGAAATTTACTGACGAAATGAGTCGTCAGAGAAACGACCATAGGTAATAATTGGCAACATATTACAAATTTTCGGTCGCTAAGTTACCGACAGACATTTTCTATTCCATCACTATATTTAGCGACGGTTATTTTTGTGCTATCGGTAAACGGAAGGTTTGTTTCGGTTGGTAAATGTAGTGATGGATAAGGCTTCTTTGTTGGTAACATTATCGATAGATTTCTTAAATCCGTTGATAAATTCATAACTAATTTTACTAATGGATCTTAGTTGGCCGTCGGTAAATTCAGCATTTTACTGACGAATTTTGGTTGTCCGACGATAAATTCACTACATTTTACCGACATATTTTGTTTTTCTATCGGTAAATTTACTGATATTGTTTTTTTAATATTTTCCTTGAATTTAATTTTATTTGATAATCTTATGATTGATATATAATTGATACATTTATCAGTCATCTGTTGATAATATTTTGATTTGTTTCTACATTTAATTTGTTAAAAAAGAAAGTTAATTGATGATATAAAGTAAAAATTATCTTAATTGATAATAAAAATGTAACACCCCACTCCCGCATGACCCGCACCCGACATCGATGTTGATATCCAAGTCCGTGCCCCGCGAGGGTGGCGTGCTACATCACTTAGTCAAAAACTCAGTATAATTTTTTTAAAGAAAACGCGCAAATCAAGAATCACAACTTTGGGACCACTTTTATTCATAAACATTTCATTTCCAAGAGATGTCAAAATTTTGTTTTCAAAAACTAGAATTTCGATTTGCACATTACAAAAACAAATCACATTAAACTATGATCAATCTCTTTTGCAAACCTTTTTCCAATAGGTAAGTTATACATACCAAATATATTCAAATACACTAAATACAATACTTTGAGGAAAATACAATTCAGTGCGAAAAGAAAAAGACACAAGGCAGACGCAAACTGATCCTGACTTCTAGCTTTCCCTTGTATGCAGTAATTATACTCCCGTTTACCTAAAGGGGTATTCTTCAAATCCTAAAAAATAATTGCAAATTTTGAGTGAGTTTTGCGAACTCAGTGAGTGACCATCATCGATGGCTCACCCAGTCACATAACACATAACTCATACATTCAACATTCACATTCACATTATTCACATTCGATAAACTTAATCATTCATACTATGCATATGCAATGTGCATGAGACTCACTTTTTATTTGTTATCTTGTTGTGACCGAGTTCCTAAACTGTCCCATGTAGGGCTCATTAATAACTGTCTCTTATCCATTTGGAGGGTATAGGGCTCTTTAAATGAGCCTGAGGCTCTGAATCACTTATGAGCTCGAAGCTCATTTTCACTCGTTGACCTTAAAGCTCGGATCGGTGGCTACTCTGGTCACAACAGCCATTATATTTCATACACTTATGCAATGAAATGCATCAATCCCATACATTCACTTTCACATGTCATCGGACCGTAGTCCGGCACTCAACAGTAGAGTTGAGAAACATATCTCATACATATGCAATTTCACTTATCACATATAAAGCACATTCAAAACACATTTGTCAATCACTTTAAATACACATAGGTCATCCAATTCACATTCAAGTAGCACTTCAATATCACAACTCAGTATCACAATCATCGGATCTCCTGTCCGAAACCTAATAATCAATCACATTCAGTAACCAATCTATACAAAATGAAACAAAACAGAGCAAAGAATAAAATGAGACCATCTCGGTCTACTCACAGTACGTTCCAGATTAGTAATTGCTTCAAAATTCTGGAAACGCTTGACTGCGGACTTTTAACCTGCACAACCCATTTATGCAATACGTTGGGCTCACATTAATAATTTTGCACCATTATAAGCATTCATTCATGCACATATATGTACGATGCATGTTCATGATAATACCGATATTATTCCATAAATATCATCACAAACTCATTCCCATATCCAAACTCACTTCTTCCTAGGTTTAAGCCTCACTAAAGTCATTAACCTTGCAATTTATGCTTATGTCAATTTTTCTAAAACACACACTTTTGGGTCTACCGTTCCCGATCAATGAGACCGTCAACATCAGATAACCTAGGCAACCTCTCTTTAAAAAAAATTCCCCTATGTCTTCAGAATCCATAAACACCAAAATTACTCAATTCGGATCTCTATAAGTTTGGATATTGCTAAAACACTGTCTAGAAAAAAATAAATCAATTGGTCCTCTTCCTTTGATTTAATCCATCATATTCAATTTCATCTCCAAAAGTCACAAATTCTCATGGAGAGGTAATTAAATGACTTACAAATCTGACACCTCGAAAATCAAGTCAATCGGAGGTCGGATGAAAAAGTTATATGTAAAAGAATAGCAAAAGGGTCAAATTAGAACAAAAAAAGATAAGAAAATTTGCACTCATTTCCCTCTCTTCTACCACAATGCCTAACTTTTCACACAAGTGTCCAAAAATCACAATTGAGGTCTCATTG
>JAOQMR010000006.1:20564326-20574619 GCA_027563865.1 Erythroxylum pelleterianum | reverse complement strand
ATGTTTAAGATTTTCCACATACTTTTTCTTTAACAGTTTGTACTGTTTCAGAATAGCATGGGAATCCTCTAATAATTCTAAATATGCATCTTGTAAATCTTTATTGTTTGAGGTTACCTCCTCATCACTTTCCTCTTCTGCTACTAGACATATGTTTGCATGTTCTGACATCTCAGAGCTTGTTTCTGATTCTGATGAATCCAGGTCTTCCCAAGTTGCCATCATGCTTTTCTTGTTATCTTTACTCTTCTTTGGTTTCTTTTTCAGCAGCGGACACTCGAACTTGTAATGTCCCGACTTATTGCACTCATAGCACGTAACGGATGTCTTCTCGACTTTTCCATCATCCTTGCCGTTCTTCCTGAATGTTGAGTTTCCTTTGGTCTTCTTTTTCCACATTCGTCTTATCTTCCTTGAGATGAAGGATAGCTCATCATCCTCTTCGCTCGACTCAGGTTCTGTCTCGCTGGAATCATCATTCTTTGATTCTTTGATCTTCAAGGCTTTTGATGAATTCTTCTTTTTCTTCCTTTGAATCTTGTGATTCTTTTGTCCGGCCTTTAGCGCTATCGACTTGTCTCGTCTAGGCTTATCTTCTGCATCGAGCTCAACTTCATGAATCTTCAGCGATCCAAGCAGCTCATTAAGCTTTAGCACGCTTAAATCCTTGGCTTCTTGTACAGCAGTCACCTTGGGTCTCCATCTTTTTGGTAGACTTCTTAGAATCTTCCGAACGTGATCTTGATTGTCATACGTTCTTTCAAGAGCTTTCAATCCATTGATGATTGTTTGAAACCTTCCAAACATCTGATCAATGGACTCTTCTTCCTTCATTTTGAAAAGCTCGTACTGATGCACAAGGATGCTTATCTTGGATTCTTTAACTTGGCTCGTCCCTTCATGTGCGATGGATAAGGTGTCCCATATCTCCTTTGCAGTATCACATCCGTGGACTTTATCATATTCGCTTCTGCTCAGGGCACAGCTCAAGAAAAATTTCGCCTTAGAATTCAGTTGAAATCTCGCCTTTTGATCAGCCGTCCATCTGATTAGTAGAATAAGATTTCCTTCTTCATCTGTAGGTGTATACGGTCCATTCTTGATTATGTCCCAAAGTTATATGAGAGTAGATTCGATGAACAATCGCATTCTGTCTTTCCAGTAGTGATAGTCTTCTCCGTTGAATGCTCGAGGTCTAGTGACTGAGGCACCCTCTGCAATGTACGTGTGTGATTCTGCCATTATCTTTAATTCACACTTGGTTAAAGTGATTGTTAAACACCAAGCTCTAATACCAATTGAAGTGAATCACACGTTAATACAATGTTTAATAATAATAATAAGATACACAAGAAGGGGGGGTTGAATTGTGATAAACTTTTTCTTTAATCCCCGTTTAAAAACTTTCGTTTAAAAACATGACTTTGTTCGTGATAAAGATCTAATGTAAATCTTGTTTGAAAACAAATTCTTTATGACTTTCGTAATACGAAGTATTGAAAATTTGAATAAGATAGAGAGAGAGTATTTGAGAGAGTTTGACGCAGTAGTTTTTATACTGGTTCACCCCAAACCATGGGCTATGTTCAGTCCTCAGATGACTTTATGAGATTTCACTAACTTCTCAAAGCTTTTACAAGTATTCTTTCACTGAGCCTCTTCAGGTCTCTATACACTGAGTATGATTTTACACTTAGTCTCTTCAAGCTATTTGTATCACTTTGACACTGAAAATGTATCGAATTTGTTACAGAAAAGTAATAGTTTTAATTTTTCTGCACAGAGATTTCTCGCAATAAATTATACGCTCTTGAGATAATTTTTGATCACTTGTTCATGTATATATCATTCTTCAACTCTGGCTCTTATTTATAGACTTCGTCTTAACTGCTTCTTGATAACTGTTTCTTGATTCTTTAAAGAAACGGTTATTCAGTTGTCTTCTGTAACAAACTCAAACTGATGCTTCTGTCTGCTTTCTAGCATCTTCTTTCTTGCGTATGCTTTCTTGCATCGGCTTTCTTGCATCTGCATTCTTGCGTCTGCTTTCTTGCATCTGCTTTCATTGTAATAGCTTCCATCTGCTTTTCTCTTAGCTTTCGTCTGCTTTTCTCTTAGCTTTCGTCTACTTTTCCCTTAGCTTTCATCTGCTTTTCTTTTAGCTTTTGTCTGCTTTTCTCTTAGCTTGCGTCTGCTTTTCTTTTAGCTATCGTCTATTTTTAGCTTTTGTCTGCTTTTCATTCGTCTGCTTTTTTGTTTGTCATCAAAATCATTAATCGTAAAGTCTTTTTGACTTAACAGCTCCTAGGTCAGAAATCTACAGGAACAAGGGTTACCTATTGCACCTCCAATTGAAATGCAACCATCCTTGTAGGAAAGCCATTTAGTAGTTGAAATTCTATCCCATACAGAAATGGTTATTGAGGAGAGCCTCCAATGTATGGAAGGAGTTGAGAATTAGGAGGAGAGTCATATTATCAAAGAAAGCACAGCAGTCCCTCTGACCGAACCTCTAGATCTGGGTATTTGGATAGTTAACCCGGAGGTAGTAGATCACATGTAGACTAAGGAGGAGGGTGCTTCGATGATACAGGTCGCAGGCAACATAGCAGACCATACAGGAGGTTCAGTTCCATTCCAGTCATAGACTAATGTTGTTTCCTTATTTATTCTTATGTCTATTGTCATTTGGAATTGCCAAGGTGCAGGGGGTTCTCGATTCTTAGCCATCCTGCATAAATATTTGCATACTTTTAAGCCTGGTATTTTAGTTTTACTAGAAACCCATATTAGTGGTCCTCGGGCCAACAAGGTAGTCCATTCTTTGGGTTTTGATTACTCCTTTAGAGTAGAAGCCGTAGGTTTCTCAGGAGGGATTTGGCTCTTATGGAAGACAGATTTTGATATTTTGATAGTGATAGCACATCGCAAATTTATTCATACCATCGTAAAACATGTTTCGTGTGTTTTCGATTTTACAGCGATCTATGTAAGCCCGCAAATCGCTTCTCAAACCTTTCTTTGGCCCGTTTTAAGTTAGATTGGACGCTCTGTCCATAGACCTTGCCTTGTAGGTCGGGATTCTAATGCAAAAAATATTTAAGATTGAGTTTACGAGTCTGGGCTCCATGACCTAAGTTTCACTAGCTCTAAATTTACGTGGCGTCAAGGCATGATCCAAGCCTTGACGCCACGTACGGTGAATCAACATTTGTCATTCATAGGGTCAGATTAAATTGGATCGTATTTTTGGCTTAACAGCCTGGTTACAGGAGTTCCCCCATACGGTGAATCAACATTTGTCATTCATAGGGTCAGATTATCGTCCGTTACTAATCCACCTTTATAGACAGACTCTTAAGACGTCAGGCCCTTCTATTTTTAGATTTCAGAATGCTTGGCTTACTCACCCCGAGTTTGAGGAAGTTGTAGAAGAGCATTAGCTTCCAGCCAAAGAGACGATGAGTAAATCACTTGAAACCTTCTCCAAACATCTCTTAAGATCAAATCAACAAAATTTTGGTAATATTTTTTATCGAAAAACGGATTTTAGTGCGGCTGGAAGGCATTCAAAGGGCCGTGGCAGTCGGTAACGTGGACTCGTTATTAGCTTTGGAGGAAAAACTGAGTGAGGACTTGACCCAAGTACTGTGTGAGGAAGAAATTCTTTGGCTCCAATGTACCCAATGCCAATGGACCTCGAAAGGAGATCGTAATAAAAAGTATTATCACACCCTCACTCTTGCTAGAAGGAAGAAGATGAAGATAGATCGGCTCACTGATTCTAATGGTTCCCCAATATCAGATCCAGTGCAACTGGGTCTGATAACCAGGAACTTTTTTGTACAACTTTACACTACTGATGAAGGACCTTCCCATAGTTTTTCACTTTCTGGCACTTTCCCTTTGCTCACAGAAGCTCGGCTTCGAGAGCTTAACCTGCCGATCTATGCAATTGAAGTCAAGAATGTGGTTTTTGATATGAATCCTAATAAAGCCCCGGGTGTCGACGGATTCAATGCTTTATTTTTCCAAAAACAATGGAGACATGTTGGTCCTAAAGTAGTGGACTATATACAGGTGGTTTTTAGATTAGAAAGGTGGGAAAAGGAATTAAATCACACCATTCTAGTTTTTCTCCCAAAAATCCCCTCCCTGTCTCGCATGGCTCATTTATGGCCTATTAGTCTCTATACTGTACTCTATAAGATTATTTCTAATCGTCTAAAGAGTCATATGGAGCATCTAGTGGAGGAGACGCAATTCAGCTTTATTCCTAGCGGACACATCACAGATGACATTATCATAACCCAGGAGGTGATACATTCGATGCGTAAGAAAAAGGGGAAGATTGGATATTTTGCGATTAAAGTTGACTTGGAAAAAGCATATGACAGAATTCGATGGGATTTTATTCATAACACGCTGTTGGACATCGGAATCCCAAAGAAACTTATCATAGTTATTATACAATGTGTCACGATGGTTAATATGCAAGTTGCTTAGCAAGGCATTTGTACTCACCCTTTCAGTCCCTCGCGAGGAATTAGGCAAGGAGATCCACTTTCGCCTTACCTTTTTGTTTTATGCATGAAGCGTCTAGGGCACCTTATCTCGTAGACGGTAGAGCAAGGACACTGGAAATCGATAAAGCTTAGCTCAACAGGACCTCCTATATCTTATCTCCTTTTTTCCAATGACCTCGTTCTCTTTACTGAAGCTACGGAGTCCCAAACGTATATAATTGCTAGCATTCTGGAGGTGTTTTGCAAAGCTTCAGGACAGAAAGTCAACCTTGAGAAAACTAGGATTTTGTCTCTTAAGAACGTCTCCCAAACTTCTGCCCGCAGACTCAGTCACATCCTGAACATCACTAGTACGACCTGGGAAAGTACTCAGGAGTTCCTTTGATTCATGAGCGTACCATGAGGAGCACCTACTAACATATTTTGGATAATGCTCGCAAGAAACTCTCATGATGGAGGGCTAAGATGTTGTCTTTAGTGGGGAGAGTTACATTAACTCAATTAGTTATTGAGGCCCTTCCCATTTTTACAAAGCAAATAGTGAGACTTCCAAGACAACTTTGTGATGATTTGGAGCACATCATGCGAGATTTTATATGGTGCTCAACGGGCGAGAATAGGCAAGGACGCAGTGTGCCAGCCTAAAAAAGCAGAGGGCCTAGGATTAAAAAGCATCCGATCTTCTAATAACGCTCCCCTGACTAAAGCTGGGTTGGGCTTTAATTACAAAACCTATAGCTTTATGGGCCAGAATCTTAAGAGCTAAGTATCGTCTAGACCCTTCACATATCCCTATCAATCTCGTTAGGATAGGGGTTTCGATTAACTAGAGCGGCATCTCTGCATGTTGGTAATTTGTTCACTAAGGCAATAGGTGGAAACTGGGAACAGGGATGAATGTCTTATTCTAGTTGGACAATTGGGTGCATGACTGGGGACCATTAATTTCCATGGTTACCTCCCCAATTCTTGAAAGTAATCTGTACGCCATAGTTGCAGACTTCACTAATGAAAAAGGCATCTGGCAGTGGCATCTATTCTAGCAGTATCTCCCTTCCATAATCTATATGGATATAGCAACAATCCATCTCAATCGGGCTAACTTGGTGGATAATACCATCATATAAGGGCTAACAACTCATGGCAGGTTCACCACAGCGTTTGCCTATGAGTTAATCGAAGGTAATATCACGTCTGCGGCTAGTAAACATTGGGAGTTAATCTAGAAATGGGCAGGACCTCAGTGGATCAGGGCTTTCCTATGGCTAATGATGAAATAGAAGTTACTAACTAATCAACAACGAGCAGCTAGATAACTCACAATGGATAACAAGTGTCATGTTTGTTGGCATAAGGAGTCAACTTTGCATGCCATTCGAGATTGCATACTAGTGAAGGCTTTCTGGTGTAAATTTTCCTCAGAAGTGGTTGACACAAAATTTTTTCAGCTGGAGAGATAGGTGCAGTCCAATCTTTTGAAGTACTCGTATGTGCAGCAATTTTATTGGGATACAATCTATGGGGTAGCTTCTTAGTTTCTATTGAAGTAAATCACATTAGTATAGACTTTACGTTCAATATACAAAATGTATAAGAAGGGGGGTTGAATTGTGTATCCTTTTTCGTGAATACAATCCCCTTTTCAAATTCTTTGAAAACTTGCTTTTTCAAAACTATTAAGTAAGAATATCACGATGAATTGCAATTAATTTCTAAGTACTTGTATAAGCAATAGAAATTAAAATTGAGAGTTAGAAAGTAAGAGTAGAGACAACAGTTTTATCCTGGTTCATCCCAAACCGTGGGCTACGTCCAGTCCTCAGAATCCTTTCTGAGATTTCACCATACTTCTAAAAAAATACAAGTATTCTTTTCACCGAGCCTCTTCAGGTCCCTTACAGCAAGTATTGTTTTTCTCACTTAGCCTCTTCAGGCTCTCAGCTTTTCTTCTCTCTTACAGAGGGATATTACAAGCTTTTCTTACAGAAAATAATAGCTCTAGAGTTTAGTACAATGAATACAGTGTTTCTCAAAGTCACTAGCTTTCTTAAAATCTCTAACCTCTTTCAGTCTTCGACTCCGAATCGTATTTATAGCCTTCGTCTTCAACTGCTTCTTGATAACCGCTTCTTTCTTCTTGTTTCTTGATCTTTAAAGAAACAGTATTCAATTAAGTTCTGTAATTAACTCAAACTGATTAACCATCCGACAAGTTATCGGGTCTTTGTCTTTGTATTACTTTTTGTCTTATCTTTGCTTCTGCTTCTTCTTATTTTTTCTTCCACTTCGTCGTATTTTCTTTCGTCTTACATTCCGCTTCCACTTCGTCTTATTTTCTTTCGTCTTACATTCCACTTCCACTTCGTCTTATTTTCTGCTTCGTCTTATTTTCTGCTTCGTCTTACTTTCTGCTTTGGCTTCATCTTACTTGCACTTCTACTTCATCTTACTTTCTGGTTCTATCTGATTCTAATGGGGCTAGACGTTGCTGCTTGGATCCATTAGGTTGATTGATTTCGGCTGTAAAATACCTGAAAAATAGCACAAGGCACGCTGGGGGTTTATTGCCAGCAGGCCCCTCCGTCGCTCAAGTTAGTTTTTTAGTAGAGGTTTTGGCTGCTGAAAACAGAGAAGATCAGGGTTCTAATGTCGTACCTGTATCATGCAAAAATAGTACCTTATATATGGAATAGCTGCTAGGTTTAGGTCTTCACATAGGTCTTTACGTATGCATAGGAGGTTATCACTTACGAATGGGCCCTCGACACCTGGACCTAGGCCTGGGCCTAGCATGGCCGACCTAACCATAAACCCCCTACTCCTCGAGTCTGATCCAAAAGAAGGATCGAAGGAGTACCTGAGGATTGTATAGCATGTCTTCATGGAAGCTCGTGCTAGGCCCGACCGATCAATTGTCGTGATGTGATCGACCGATTAGAAGCAATGACATGGCAGACCGATCAAGAGTAACGACATGATTGATCGTTCGGCTATAGTGATATGGCAGGTCAATCGGGTGTAACGATGGGGTCGATCGGGGAAGTGTAATGGTAGGGCCGATCAATTGGGCGTCGAGACCTAAACAAAATGCTAGGTGTAATTATTACTTGACGATACGTATCTTCCGGGTGCCGTTCAAAATTTGAAATGATGCATCCTTTTAACTGCCGTGCAGCTGTCATGCACTGTCATACGCTGTCATGCTTGTCCTTTCGAATGTCATGTCGCTTCGGGTCTTTAATGACCCTGATTTATCGCAGCTCAGATTTTTCCACGTGTTCAACCTCGGCTCAGATTTCACCACGCGTCTAATGTCGATTGGTACTCCCGTTCAGTTGATGCTATAAATTTTGGAACCGGCAGTCTGCGTATTTGTTTTTCCGACTTTTATTCTCTGTATTTTCATCTCTTTGTCTGCAATCACTGGAGTGTACTTTTCACCACCGTCTTCCAAATTCCAAACTTCAACCACTAACTAGGTACATCCTTTTTCCTCTCTTCATCCCATAAATTTCCTTTTTGTAACCATGTCGTCAACTAGCCCTAGAGGTGAAGTTAGTCCTAGGGAGGAAACCGCCGAGAGGGCCTTACAGATTGTTGGGCCGCGGGAGATAGCGGTAGGAATGGTAGAGGTGCCGGAGGCCGGCGGGAATAAGGCGCCTCAGGCAGGGGGAATTGAGGAAATTGAGGCGAGTGCTCAGAAGGATGGGCAGATTTTCGAGAAACTGCCGAGTAACCCATCGACGATGACCGCGGGAGAATTGAATCGATCGGTCATCAGGAATAACATCACTGTAGCGTGCGGACCCAGACTGGCCTCTAAGAACGAACGGATTCATAGCAATCCGGGAGGGTACTTTGCTATTTCGGACAGTTTTTTCTCAGTCGGTGGTATGAAGCTCCCATATGCATCTGTCATTGACGAGGTGTGTTGCGCCTACCAACTGAGGCCGAGCCAAATTCCTCTGAACGGCTGGATATTTATGAACGGTCTGGCCTTACTATGCCATGAGTTTGGGTATCCTCCATCGGTCGGTATCCTGCGCCATTTTTTGAAAATGAATCAGAGCTCAAGTGTCGGGGCCGGGGTCCCTCATCTCCAATATAGAGATGCAAGCTCTCGTCCTGCTAGAACCGCTTCAAAAGTCCAAGCTTGGCGGACAAAGTGTTTCTTTGTGAGGCCCCTAGGATCAGGCTTTGAGTCCAGGCCGTGGAGGTATCCCTTAGCCGAGCGATGGAACGACATCTCAAATCTGCTTCTTACTATGGAGGAATAGGGGGTGTTCGATCGCATTAAGGCTCTTAGTCGGTATGACTTTGATCGCCTCATCCTGGGGTATCGCGGGGGGGGCCTCGGCAGATTCATTCTTAATCGACCCCGCGCCCCACATTAACGGGCTAGGAGAAGAAACTGCCCCCTCTAGCTCCTCGGCCGATTCATTCTAACCTACTTTTACTGTTGTGTAGCCATGGAAAAGCTTAGGGATTTCACCAGGTCCTCCAGCTCCTCCAAGGATCAGCGCAAAATCGCGAGACCAAACCCAAAGACCAGGGAGGGAAACAAGAAGGGAGAGACCAGCGCAGTAATCGCTCAGCCGACCATTCCTGAACGATCTACAACACTTGTTCAGGCTACGGTGCCTGAACAGTCTACGGCTCTGATGGCCGGACCAACCGGTGAGGACCGAACTATCACGGAGGAAGAGGAGGAGGACTTCGATGTGGCGCTTCATATTGCCCAGAAGGTCATTCCCCCTACGAACGAGAAACTTATAGACTCGTTGGATAATCAGGAGCTGTCGGCCCGTCTCGTCCGTAGCTGTGCAAGGGATTTGGCATTCACCTCTGCGATGCGCCGACATGTCGAGCAGCTAGATTCAACTGCCCAAGCACTAGATCGGGAGGTTAACGATCTTCTTGAGCAGCGTAACGTTTTGAGAGCTGAGATTTCCAAGGCGAAGGAAGAGAGAGACGTTGCGCAAGCTCAACTTTCTTCTTTGGAGGAGGAGAGGAAATTTTGGGAGGAGGATAGGAGCATTTTGAAGGCTCAACTCACTTCTGGGGAGGAGGAGAAGAGCAGGGTGGTCGCGGCAAGGGACGAGCTGGTGAGGGAGTGCGTGTTGGATCGGAAAAAGAAAACATGCCTTATTTGGAGAAACAGTAGATTTCAAAACTTTTAAGAAATCATTTTTGCAGTGGAAGCAACATATCCAAATCAACATGTCAATCCATACATGATATGGTATAAGGATAATAAAACATAAACAAGATCAGGAGTATTACCGACTCCTTTGCTACAGCTTTAAATCCTCGCTGTGTTATGCTCTTTTTCTTCGTGTATCCAAATCGTTTGCCTTTGAATCTTTTCCTTTAGCAATCCACTTTCTCCTTGTTGTAGTATCCTCAACCAATTAGATTTACTACTTGTTCTTCAAAGACAATTAGGTTAACAAAATCCTTTGGTGGGAAAGGAAAAGAGAAATGTTTGGAGGAGGTTTTTTTAGAAGAAGAAAAAGCAAAATTGAAACCCTTTCTCTTTGGAATTTCGGTTCTTTCTTTCATGAAAGGAGAGAAGGTGCAAAGAACATGCAAGAACACTCTCCTACACCACAATTTTGGTTATGCATGAATGGAAGAAGAGAGAGGCTTCCAATGCATCACTTCTTGCATTAATCAATCATCAAAAAGCCAATAAATGAGACTCTCTTCATTTATCTCTAAAATGGCTACATGAAAAGACTATAACCTAAAATTGAATACCCAATTT
>JAOQMR010000006.1:20485396-20495493 GCA_027563865.1 Erythroxylum pelleterianum | reverse complement strand
AAATTAATTTTAATTAAATATTGATATGTTTCAATAAAATCTACATATAATATTGGTTTACATTTGTCAAATATATGATATTTGAATTAATTTTTATTATCTTTATAAATTAATTTTATTATCTAATTAAAGAAACATCATAAAATATTTTATTTATTCTGCTAAATATGTGAAGCAACCTATAGTTTGACCTTCATTTAAAAATAATGAAAAGTAGGAGTAACCTTGGACGTTCACTTAGTCTCGAAAGAAGCATGTCTTTTGAAATGTGAAAATATTATCGGGTAAGAATTTCTCTCTGTATATTAGACTGAGGCAAGGCCATCTCTGATCCTGCACGTGCAATGGAGATTCTGTTGGGTCTGAGTTTTTTGGGTCGGAACGAGGCCGACGAAGCATTTGGTGAAGACCAACCCCGATTTTGTCTGGGAATTGTTTTCTGGGCTAAACAGAAATCAAACAACGCACAGGAGAACAAATCCTTATATAGTAGGCCTACACAGTTGATTTCTGCACTGTTCCTCGTCACTAAATCCTACATATTTTGATGGGCTGACTTTGTGTTCAAGCTTCAGAAGCACTGCTAAGTTATTTATTTATATAAGATCTATATAAATAAATAATTAAAATTTAATAAAATAAAATAGGAATAGAAAAAATAGACAGAACATTCGTCCCTTCGTAAGCATTTTGGATTCCTGACCAAGAATTCATTTTAAATTAAGAAGAGGAAGAATCTTAGTATACAATTTTTACCAAGTGGCGCGTATGGCATAATTCTACTAACCATGAACAACTCATCCACACATATTGGTTCCAGGATTACTACTTGACAGGACTTAAAAGACCAGGTTCCAGGATTACTACTTGACCCAACTTGACAGGACTCAAAAGACCATGTCATGTGCAAAGCTGCAGTGTCCAAGAATATTTACTGCCATTTATCTAATCATTGCCCTGAAATAATTTTTCTCTGCCCAGCCATATTCTGATATTTCAGAGAATCATCGTTGTTATACAAATCTTAAGCGGTTCTTACTCCTCTAGCTTCTGCCCCTGCGGTTAATGAGCTTGGTTAGACAAAGCCAGCTAACTGGTTGCTAGTGTAGCTACTCAGTGCAATGATTAACAACAAACAGTATCCAGCCAAGGTAGCCGAGAAAATTAACAACTACTAAAAAACAGCTAACAGTACTAAGAAGAGCGCAAACTCCAAGACAGAAAGCAAACAGCTAGCTAGGCTTTGAATTTTCATGTACTGTTGATTGCCTTTTTGGTTTAAAAATATAGTTGCAAGGAGTAGTACCAACCACACGCAGGTTTTAACAAAGAAGCAAAGTTCGGTCGCAGTGTTGAGAAAAGCCATTGGGTGGTCTCTGCATAAATGGAAAGATGCTGTGTTTCTTTCTTCTGAGAAATCTGCAGCCACTGGACCCCCCCATAAACTCTCCTCCTCCTCTCTATGGCTACGCCTGGCTCTGATTCTTATGCGGAGAGAAAAGATTACGAAATAACATTGATTGAATGGAGTTTGTTCGTGTCTCTCCGTTTGGGGACCTTGAGAGGGACGAGTGAGTCTGTAATTAAACCTTACAACTGTGGCACTGAAAAACATGGCGCTTTTACCTTCATATTTATATGTGAAGATCAGAAAAAAAGAGGGCATCTCTTACCTTACCTCCCTCTCTCTCCTAGTATTTGAAAGTTTAGGTTATAAATTTAGTCAGTATTGTTCTTTAATGCTGGTGGGAGAAGTCACGATCACCTTCATTTTCCTTCACCTCGGTTTACCAACATATCCACATAGTCCAAACAGAAAATCCAAAACTACCAAAAGTTGAGGGAAAGAAAGATGCGAGTGCTTCTCAACTTATTGAATGAAATAGTTTCAGAGAGCAGCAAAACCTAATGAATGACACGCTTTTTCATTGAAGAATATTTATTGTAAGCAAATAACATCTCTACAAAGGTCGTAGAAACAATTATCATTTATGGAAATTTACATTATTACAAGAACAAAACCAAGATCTTCATAGCTTTCTTAACTAACAAAATATACCGTATAGCACAATATTCTGAAGAACACAACTGAAACACCCAACATGAGATAATCACAGTTCGTAGCACCCGGGGTTTGAAATGTTAATATTGCACAGAGTGGTGGAAACAATCAATCCATGATAACAGCAGAAATAAAAATATTTATGATGTTAAAACTTGGACACCTTTGCTAGATCGGTTCCTACTTCACCTTCTGTGATGGCCGATGACATGTAACTTAATACTAAAGAGTTCTCATCTGGAGGTGTTCTCGTTTGAAACTGGTGTTTGCAAGCATGGCACGTGATTTCCAGGATAGTAGAATTCATTTGCTTTATCGCATGCTCCTTCAGCGCTTGTGCCTTGCCTATCTCAGCTTGAGCCTGTTGTCTAATCCTCTTGGCATTGGCAAATTCTTGTTCCGCAAATTCAATCTGTTTTTTAGCTTGTTGCCTTGCCTCTTCAGCATATGCTTTCTCTGCCTTGGCCAGCCTCAACTGCTCTCGTGCTTGTTCGATAATCCTCGAAGCTGCCAAGTGTTTTCCACTGTCCCTTGACGAATTTTTGCCTCCTGCTTCTTCAATGGTAGACCGGTCTTTTTTATCACTGAAGCCATTCGACGACCACCCCATTGAGAGCTGTAGCTGAGCATCCTGCTCACCGTCTCTCTTGGCATCACCTGAGATCTCGAGAGGATTTGATGTGGTTGAGAGCCGAAGATCTAAATTATGATAGTGTGCACTTTTGGAAGAATTGGTCTCAGCATTAGGAGTATTACTCAAGAACATGGCATCTGTTGTCCTTGGAATTATGAGAGGAGGCCAGGGAGTGTTGCTGAAATTTGTTTCACTAGAAGGGCTTGGACTTGAAGCAGTTCTTGACAAGCATGCAGGTTGTATAGAATGCGATTCAGATCGGAGGCGACCCATATTGCAAGCGTCTTGATGTTCGATGAAACTCTCAACCCTACAATAAACAAGTACATTAATTATAAGAAAACAATCATCACGCATGCTTTCAACAATGGGTTGCTATTGAATTTGTCCAGATGTCACGCAACTAGGTAGCAAAATACTGGAACAAGAAGATGAACATAAGGGTTGATCTTTGTGTCGTCTTTATTGATGAAAAGAGATGAAAGAATCAAAACAAGGGGGAGATCAAGTCATAAACTCATTACAGAAAAAGAATCGAACAATAGATATATCTGATAAACTAATTAGAAATTGACTGGAGACAGGTAGCTATCTTATACAGATTCAACAGGAATAAAAAGTTAAAAGAAAGAGGAAGTTTTGAGTTTGGGGAGCGAGAAACAAACAGCGAAAGACAAGGGCAACTGATTTTGGGAACCGTGTTCAACAACTGCCAATAAACAGTTGTTTTAAACTAGATTAAGGTTCCATCAGTCAAATACTAAATATTATTTTATTACTCTTCTCTCCCCACTTTGATAAAGTTTTTCTTTTTCCGTCTTCTACATAAGGGGATGAGTTGAATTATAAAAAAATGATCATGGATTTGGATTCCTTTGCATATTTATGGCATTAGTGTATGGAACATAAGCAGAAACGAAAAGATTGAAACTTGAAGTAAAAATGTAATCGAGTACAACACACAGCATTCAGTTCAATTACTGAAGATAGATCGATCTATTATGCAACTCCCCAAGAGTGTTTAATGGACAAAGATTAAGAAGAGAAAACAACAAAGCGACTGCGATGAGAATTAAGAGATGAAGTGAAGAACCTTGAGAAAACACGGCCACAATCGCAAGAGTGGCCTCTGGTGCCACAGGTTTTGAGATGGGCTTTGTAATCAGATTGAACAGCATAACCTTTAGAGCATTTCTCGCAGACCCATTGTTTGTGATTGCTGTGTTTTCTTCTGAAATGCTTCTTTATCCCAACAAGATCGCCGAGAGCGTGACAAGGGTCATGGTGCAAACAAGTAGGCTCTGGGCATACAAACACACGCTTCCTCACCACCGGAGTCTCTCGCTTCAGTAGCTTCCAAGGAACCTTGTGCCGTCGCCGGTGCATCTGCAAGTTTTGATCTCTCTGAAACCCCTGGTTGCAGATCTCACACACGTAACGATCTGATTCAAGCAGTGTTTTTGGTGATAGAGAAACCACTTCAGCATCTGGATCTACCCTCAAACCGTTGCACAACATCAAAATGATAAAAATAATTAAGAAGACCGTCAAAGTTGTAAATGAAGAGGTTGATAATACATATATACACATACCTGGAGTACCTGCAGGCCTTCTTTTCCTCTTATTGGTGTTCATATTTCCATTTTCTAAGCAAGAAAATGGCTCAGAAGAAGAAGGAGCCGAAGATGAGTTATTGGGTAACATGGCTGTGCTAGTATCGCTTTTTTTGCTGGGTTGATTATACCCTTCTATATATGAGTCTACAGTACAAACCCCAAGTAAGTAGCACGTATAGTAAGTCTAGCTCTACGCTTTACCTGTCGTCTACCACTCTCTCTCTCAAGCACTATTTGGAAAGTTGAAACTAGTTGGAATAGATAGATAGATAGATAGATAGATAGGAGAAGAGGTGTGTGTGGAAGACTGGAGTATGAAATAGAGAAGAAAAAGGTCTCCTCTTTTCGCTCCTTTCGGTTATATCAGCTTTCTTTAGGCTTTAAAAAGATGAGCTTTTTCTGTCAGTAGCTTTCTTTCTTTCTTGTAACACTCATCATCTTCATCAGGTATTGTTTGTGGACTTGGCTAAATAAACATCTTCAAAAGGGGAGGGGAGAGATAGAGAGAGAAGGCTAATCAGTTTGATGGCCACTTGATCCCACCCCCAGAAATATGGGCCATAAAAAGAAAACATGCCCACAAGGAAACAAAAGACTCATAATTTAGCTCTCTGTAAAAATATACATATAAACCATTGAAACATAGAGAAAAGGCAAGCTTCTGCATGCACAAGTACAAACCATATCCCTAATTATACGTCAATCTCTTTTAACTCTCTCAAGTATGTTTACATCTATTAGTTGCTTTACTTATATTTAATTTCAACTAATAATCTTACGTGGATTCAATATATGCACATGTTATGCAGATTATATATATATAATTGAAAACCTAGAAATTACTTAATAAAAGTATTCGTTTTTAGCTTATTAAATCGTTCATCACCAAATTAGCACAATAATATATACAGTGACGGATCCAGGGGGGCTGGCAAGGGCTATAGCCCCTCCAAAACTAAAAAATTTTCAGAATATATACATATATAGTTCCTTGCCCCTACAAAAAATTTGTAGTTTAAGTTCTTGCCACCCAAGACTAAAATCCTGGATTCGTCGTTGAATATATATACATAAGTTTCAATGTTTTAGTTGGATTATTGGCATGAATGTGGCCATGATTACGATTAATAAATGATAAAATTCTTAAATAACAGTAGCCACAAAAACTATATATACAATGCTCTTACCATAATTAAAGATGTGATTTTTAATTATATGTTTGTTTTTGCTGTAAATTTTTAAAACAAGATGAATGTTTTCAATATGTTCTAATATTTAAAATACAAAAAAAAAATCAACTTGGGTTTAATAATGTTCAATTACTAGAAATCAATCAAGAGCAATTCATCTAGAGTAGCTAATTATTACTAAAAATATATCCACATTACATGTACAATAATTTTGGTATAACAAATCCCAATAACTAATAAAAAAACTGATGTTCGTATATATAAACAAGTTCTTCTATGAACTATTATCTTCTTTTTTTTTGGGTGTGCTTTATTTGTATGCTGAGTAAAATATTCAAAACAAGTTCTTTTTCATGCTGAAATTTGAAATCAGAGTCAAATTACAGTTGAGAAAGAGGAAGTTAAAATATACATTATTAGACCATAATCAAAATTATTTCAGCGGATGCAATATATAGAAAAAAAATGTTTTGTTTAGATAAGTGAAACATGACTACTTTTATAGTACAACATTTAGAATAATGATAAGTGATAACAGGCTTCAAATTATATAATTGCACATACAAATTTTTGCCTAAAAACCTTATCATAACCTTCATTAATTTTGAACTATCGCAATCTTTGGACAACCAAATCATGGATAACTGGGAGTGCTTGGTTAGTTGGTACAGGAAGAAAGAAATGGATAAAAATGAAAAAAAAATGCTTGGAAATATATTACAATTAGATAAACAATGCTTCTATATCTTTTTTGGGTAATATTTCATACTCGCAATATAATAAGAAATGGAAATCATATTTATTTTCATTTTTCACTATATTCATTATAATTCTTACTACCATTCTCCGAAATAAAACTAGCGAGAGTTATATATGTACACATAACAAGTAACTAATAAATGTTATTGGTGTCAAAACAAAATTAAATTAGGATATAGATAATTACTAAATTTATTACAAAAATTAACATCATTCGTCTGTCAAAGAAGTTGGCTTTAAAGTGGCTGTTGGACCCTTCAATATGCGAATATCGTGAGACAGTAATAAATATGTAATCAAAATCTAAAAGACGAACATAGAACCTGTAAAGATACGGATCAAATTAAAACTTTATGATCAATTTGGCTTGAAACTTTTTTCCTTTGGTTATTTTCGAGTGATATGCTCTAACCTTCCTAGTTCGTTTGTCACATTCAAACATTTTTGGATGAGCAGAAAAAGTTTTGAAAGGTTGGTTCTCGTGCTAAAATACGATTGCTCTATATAACTCGTATCGTTTTAGCGAGCAAAACGATAAATAAAAGTTTTTTTATATAAATCAGAGAAATATATTAAAAAGAAAAAATATGTAAAAAGAGTCTATTTACAAGTGTCCAGGAGGCATAGCGAGAGCGAAAATAAACAACTTGACACAAACTAAGCAAGCTGAAACAAGGCAGAAACCAAAAATCCGTCAGTCAAAAGTAATACACTAGGAATTCTATGGAATCAAAGCATCTAATAATCAAGTGAAAAGCGACCGAGGATCAGTAGCCCAGACGAAGCAAACCAAAGGAGAAAGCTGCTCATGTACTCCCCGGGCACCGCAATGGTCAAGGAGGCAAATAAAAGTGATATTTAATGTAATACATGTATAATGTAGAACTAGGTGGTATCTTCTTCATCTAAAATGCAGGTAATATACAGCCGGGTGTGGTCTGAGTCAATGATTTGTGTATAAAGTAGCTAGCCTGTCCAACTTGTCATAAGGAACATCTAATAGGCTATGTTATTCATAAACATTGATCATTAGACATCAACTTACCATAATACTACCAGTTAGTTGGCAGTTACTTTTTGTTGTTTAGTGTTTATATGTCTTGGGTTAATATCCAATCACTTGTTTACCAAGCCACAACAAATCCTTCTTCTGAAAATACCAATAATGCAGATATGTCAACTGAAAACCTGCTTAACACGTTTCTTTCACATTTTATTCGGATCCTGTGAGGTTTAAATTGCCACGATGCATTATTTGGTTACAGTTACTAGTACCAACTAATGAACCTAATTAAACTGTACCTTTTATTTTCTCCTACGGTGTTTGGGTTTAAACACTTTAAATGAGAAAAGGTAATTCATTTTATGTAAATAATAAACTGGGAAATAATATTACACCTACTAATTAAGACATGTTTGAAAAAAATATCCATTACTGCTCCTAAATTTTTCTACATTTGTGATATTAATTTTCAGTTAAATCTTTCAGACGTTTTTGAAGATATTTTATAACAAAACAAAATCACTATTTGTTGGCAGAGTAATTTATTAGATAAATTTATTTATTTTTATTTTTTAAATTTCTTAAAAATACTTTATACACTTGCCATTCAATAGTCAATACCGAGAACATCTTTATTAGGAGATGCCTAACAAAGTACAATCCAAACGAATATATATACTAAATAAAACTATTACTTATAATATAGTTCTTTAGAAATATATTTTGAAAATCTAGATATGTTTCATGAGACTTGTTTCCCTTCAGGGCAATCTTTTAAAAACCGGACCGGTGACTAAACTGGAGAAACAACTGATTCAAGAGTTAATGGTTCAAATTCAACCGTGATCGAACCGGTGAATAATAAATATATAAATTTTTATTTTATATATAAGATAATTTTTAATATACTATTTAATTATTTATCTAATTGTAAATTTAACTTAAACCTTCAAACTTCAAACTTCAAAATATACAAGTTTTTTTAAAGTTTATCAACATAACACAAAATAAGATAACAAAGTTCACTAGTCATATTTCATCAGAAAGATTAAAGAAAAAGATCACTAATCATAATATTTATTGACGTTGAAATCATCAAAATCAAGATATTTTAAATGAACCGGCCGGTTCTTTCTTTCACCGGTTCGGCGGTTTTTACCGGTACAACCGCAAAATGAACGGGTCAATCACTCATAAAAAATAAGAGCTAAATCAGACTATTTCATACTTCAGATCATCGATTCTTCGATTGGACCGACCAATTCGGTCCAATTTTTAAAACACTGCTTCAAAGTCTCCGTGTAAGAATAAAACTGAAATTTCACCAAGTTTGGTTGTTTTATTTCCTCCCGGACCCGGTCATTCTAAGCCGTACTCTGGATGCTGGGGCAGCAAATTATAATATGTGTATGCGAGTGCAGGCGGCAGTGATGGTGCATACCATCATTGCTTGACACGTAGTACAATAAATTAGTATATGCAGCGGACGGCTCTTTGGGTTGTGTCGACCCCACGTCATTGGCCATCTTAAGATCTCCTCTTTTTCCCATTTATGATAATACAGTGACAATAATATCCACCAGCCGTTCGATATAATCATTTATGATTGAAAAGTAAGCGAATTGGGTGGCGGAGATTAAATGTGACATACACAGGCATAAAAATAAAAATAAATGTGACATACCCAGGCATAAAAATAAAAATAAAAATGCAGGCCTCTTGTTTGGTTGGCTACTTGAAAGCAACGAGGACCCCTCTCAAAAGCTCTACCATAATTTCACCACCTCATCATACTTGAACCCTTGTTTTTTTCCCCCTTCATTTACTAGATATGTATTTATTAATATGGAAGCTTAGCATGTCAGTCCTATGCTTGTAAAAGAAAAATAGATATTTTTTTTAAAAAAAATTACTTATATAATTAAAAAAATTCACATATTCTTTTCTCTTTAACTCTGCACGGACAGCCCTCCTTCACCTCCTTAAAGTGTTATTTTTTTGCATTTAAATGTTGGCCCCCGGCCCTTCTTAGAGTTGAGTCTGACTCCGTCCTTGGATTAAGGAAGATCTTTATGCACGTAGGTTTAGTGATTTGAATAGCAAATGCTTAAGAGATGTTAAGTTCAGTTTCTGCGTTTTACTTAAATGTAATACAAAAAGACAACAACTAAAAGTAATTGGTTAGCTTTAGATAGGGTTTATGATGGGATTAAGAGTTGAGAAAGATGATTGCAAAGGTGAATTAATTTATATATATTACTTGCATGTGTTTGAGAATCCTAAAGCAATCATCCACCCCAGTTCCTTCGATCTACAATTATAATTAAACCTTAAGTTCTCGGCATGCAGATTTGCTTTTTTCTTCATCTTTCATTATTATATCATACACTTCCATCGTGTAAAAACTGAAAAGCAGCGTAATCTGCTTCTCTCTCTCTCTCTCTCTCGTAGACATAAAACTTAGGCTTCAAGATTACAAACAGATTCTATTGGCCCAGCCAAACTCGTCGTAGCATTTATGTTTTTTTATTTTTTTTCCACTTCAATGCGTAATTGAAAAGGGCGTTTTAGATTCTAAGAATCTCAGTTTCCACAACTCCAATTTAATACTGTTATTCTTTTTTGAAGAAACCAGGGTCTAAACTTGAACTCTAAAATATTAATAGGGCTAATGACCTTTCATTTTATAATTCACAAGCATTATATGAATTTTAATATAATTCTCACTTTGGATTGATTCTAATTTTATATAATTATATTATAATTTAAATCACCGGTGAAGTATCAACATTGATTTATTTAAATAAAAAAGGAGTTACTAATTAGAGACGTT
>JAOQMR010000006.1:20456884-20470063 GCA_027563865.1 Erythroxylum pelleterianum | reverse complement strand
GTTTCATGCTTGCCTTCTTCTCCTCCATAACCGAAGCTTCTCTCATTTCCCTCTTCTTCTCTCTTCGTTCTTTCTTTCTTTTTCTTGCTTTGTTCTGGAAATTTCTAAGTCCCACGACAGCAAACAGCTCTCTGCTCCTTTTATATTGCCATGTCATTAAATCAAATAGAAAAGACTCTCATGCCCTTCCTTATAAGCCTTGAACTTAAAACCTTAAGTGATCTTCCAAAAATGCCCTTAAAAGCTGACATTTTGACTCCAGATTTCGATCAGGAAAATGAAACAATTTGCTAACACTTCTTTCTACAAAAATGTTCCTCTCGGTCTGATCTTTCCAATGACACCAAAAGCGCTCAAATCGGATCAGAAACGAAGAAGTTATGGCCAAAACACTTTCAGGCCAAAAGAGGATCGAGACTGGGCACTACACCGAGCTTCATTCCAGCATTTGAATATCTTAGAGGCTAAATCTCGATCGGACTTCTTCATCAAAGTTGTAGCCCTATGTCTCTAGTTTAATTTGCAACAAGAATCAGGTCGATCAGAGCTCTACAGATCCAGATATCTCCAAAATACTGATTGATGTTCAGACTTTTTCCGTCGATCATCCCACTTTGAACCGATCGATCTCTCTCAATTTAATATAAAACTAATCAATATTGTATGGGAAGATAGAAAAATATCTTAGGAATCCAACGCTTCAAAAATCAGGTCGATCGGATGTCGGATGAAGAAGTTATGCTTAAAAGAGTGGAGGAAGGTCGGTCGGCTCGATCACCTAGCCAGATCGCCTCGGCGATCGCCCAGCAGCCGAGCGCGCTGGGCACGCGTCGTTCGCGCGCATGGACGATCGCCCAGCACCCACATAAGGGCGCTCGGCCTCTGTCGAGTGGTCCTCGCCTAATCCGATGTCCGAACTTTAAACGGTCATAACTTTTGACTCTGAACTCCAAATTTGACAAACTTGGTGTCTACGGAAAAGAGAAAAGACCGATCTACTATTTTCATGAAGGACTTAACAACAAAATCGGTCTCTAAAGGTGACTGGTCGATCGGCTTCACACTAAACAGCATTAGAACTTCCAAAAATCATAACTTTCTACTCCCTTGTCTAAACATTTCATGCTTTATATCTTTGGAAAGATAAAAACAAGCTCTACAATATTCATAAAGAACTCACAAGCCAATTTAGCCTCTAGCTAAGTCTATTTTCCAATCAAAGTTTCTGCCCTGATAAAAATCATTCCTAAACAACATCAAAACTTCAATCGATCGTAACTTTTAGCCCCGATATCGAAAAATTGCAAACTTTGTGGCCACAGAAAGCTCTCAACGGACACTACAAGATTCATGAAGATCATTTTATCAAATTATGCCTAAATCAAAAGTCAACTATTATCTCAAAAAGTCAAATTTCATAATTCAACAAATTCTCACACTTTCACTCTTTATTTCCTAGTTTTCAACTTCCATTTCAATCAACTCATTCTCTCTACTTTCATAACCCATACATATTTTCCTCAAAACCTCAAAGTCATCAAAACAATTCAATTTCTTTCCTCATAAATTTTCTTAACGCACAAATTCATCTATCACACAATACACAATACTTCATCTTCACAAATTCATCCACTAACACATACCCTTCGATACTCTCAGGCTTCACTTCAACCGATTCAATTCATACACAATTCAAATCTCCAAAATGCTATTCCAGCACAAATAATCAATTGCAACTCAACCATAGAGGAAATAAGCATACACATTCCTCTTTCACACCAATCATCCAAACTCTCATACGATGCCTATAATTAACACAATCATATATAAAACACCTATTTCATTTTTATAACCTCAAAATATCATTGCAATTGCGCCAATTAACATTACCCGAATAAAACATATGCAACACACAAGAAAACTCAAATGTCTTTCATTTCATCAAATGCTCATAGATTCCTTTATACTTTTCATTTATTTCTAGAAATCATACTATATTTCCTCATTTAATTTCAATTTTATAAATCAAATTTTCAAGAAAAAGGGTCGGGGACCAACAGTGAGCCATTGATGATGGTCTCTCATTGAGTTCGCAAAACTTACCCAAATTTGCAAATATTTTTCAGGATCAGAAGAATACCCCGTTAGGCAAATGGGAATATCCCTATAGAATATAAGAAAGGGATAGAGGTCGAGATTAGTTAGCGTCTGCATTTGTGTTTTTCCTATTTTTGTATAAATTTGTATATTCCGAAATTATTGTACAAATGATTTATGTTGTAATGTAAACACATTATGACTAAAGTGTTTTGTTTTTGTGAAAGGGCCCAAATGGCTATTGAAAATTCTATTGATTGTATTGTTATGATTGAAAAAGTTTACGAATAAAGTAGGCCCGAACAGATTATGGATTTCCAAAAATGTGTGTATGTTGTTGTTTCAAAAAAAAATTGTACTGAGTTTTGACTGATTTAGTACTCTAGGATGCCACCCTCATAAGGCACGGTCTCGGATATTCCTCAGGATGTCAGGCACGTGTCTTGCGGAAGTGGGGTGTTACAATCTGTATAGTCAGACATTTCAAATATTCACAGATCATAAAAGTTTAAAATATTTGTTGAGTCAAAAAGAGTTGAATATGAGAAAAAGGAGATGGATTAAGATGATTGTATGATTGAGTATCATCCTGGTAAAGCTAATGTTGTGGCTGATGACTTAAGTAGGAAATCTAATAGCAGTGTGACGCAGATTCAGACCTCGAGATTATTAAATCTAGTTTAGTTGAGAGCCTTGAATGTGGAGTTAAATTTAGGGCAGAATGAGACATTATTAGCTACACTCAAGCATAAGCCAATATTATGTGAAAGGATCAGAAGAACCCAAAGCAAAGATCCAGAATTTAAGAAGCTTATTGAGAAGTTGAAACAAAATTTGAATTCTGAGTTTGAACTAAGAGATGATACAATGTGGTTGAAACAAAGATTGTGTGTACCTGATGTCGATGATCTGAGGAAAGAGACTTTGGAGGAAGCTCACTCGGAAGCTTATGTTATGCATCCTGGTACTACCAAGATGTACAATATGCTAAAACAACATTTCTGGTGGCCAGGGATGAAGAAGCAAGTAGCAGAGTACGTTGTTAAGTGTTTGACTTGTCAATATATTGAAGCTGAGCATTAGGCTCCGGTTGGAAAGTTACAGTCATTGCCTATTCCGGAGTGGAAATGGTAGAGGATTACTATGGATTTTATTATAGGATTACCGAGGACTTCGAGGAAACATGATGTCATATAGGTCATTGTTGATAGATTGATGAAATCGACACATTCTTACTTGTACGAGAGAACAATACATTGGATCAACTAGCTCGGAGATATGTGAATGAATTATGAGATTACATAGAGTCCCAGTGTCTATTATTTCAGATCGGGATCTTATATTCACTTCTACATTATGGGGTAGTTTATAGATAGCTTTAGGTATGAAGCTAAATTTCAATACAACATTTTATCCTCAGACAGACGAACAGAGTGAGAGGATTATTAAGACTGTTGAGGATATGCTTAGGACTTATGTATTGGAGTTCCAAGAAATATTGGATCAATATGTAACTCTTATTGAATTTGCTTACAACAATCATTAGTACAATAGCATCGGTATGGCTCTGTAGGAGGTGTTATATGGTAGAAAGTGTCGATTGCCATTATATTGGGATGAAGAGGGACTAAGGATTGTTGAAGGCCCAGAACTGATCCAAGACACTGTTGATAAGGTAAAATTGTTCCACAATCAAATTAAGGCAGCTCAAGATATGCAGAAAAGTTATGCAGATCAACACCGAAGAGATATGAAATATTAGGTAGGAGATAAGGTGTTTCTGAGAGTATCACCGTGGCGAGGAGTACTGAAATTTGGTAAAAAGGAAAAATTGAGCCCTAGATACATTGTTCCTTCCGACACTATTGAGAGAGTTGGACCATTAGGATACCGATTAGCATTACCAATAGAGATGGCTCAGATTCATAATGTGTTTCACGTTAGTATGCTCAGAAGATATCGATTAGACCCGACCCATGTGATACCTGCACAAAAAGTAGATATTGCAAGTAATTTGAGTTATATAGAAGAACTAGTCAAGATAGTGGGATATCGAAATAAATAATTGAGAAACCGAGTAATTCCCTTAGTGAAAGTCCTTTGGAGGAATCATTCAAGGGAAGAAGCTACATGGAAGACTGAGGAGGATATAAAGAAACAGTACCCCCACTTGTTTGATCAATCATGTAAGAATTTCGAGGATGAAATTTTTTATGGGGAGAATTGTAATAGCCCGTTTCTACACATAAGGATTTAATAGTTAGATTGAATCATATCATATGAAAATTCATGAAGTGTATTTCATTTGCATGCATCATATTTGTATCCATACATGAATCATGATTTAGAGACATTATAAAAATAATATATGCACTCATTTGACATATCTCAGGGTATGAAAGATCTTAAATGATTATGATGTAATTGTTTGTTGATTATGACTTAAATTTTGTTTAATGGATTATAATTGGTGAAATGGGAATTTATTGTTACAAAGTGATTGATAAGGTGATATGTGCATCTAGTATACGAAAAATGTTAAAGAATAAGACAAAATGATATATGGGAATTTAGGTTAAATGAGCCTACGAAATGGTGAGATGTGGCATTAATAAGACCAAAACATGGATTGATAGAGGAACCAACAGTGGGAAAAACCGAATCGAAAAATTGGGAATCATGTGACTCCATGTTACGATCTTGGATAATGAATACACTAGAGGAGAAGATTCGGAGTGTAGCGTATGTGCCCACTGCGAGGATTCTTTGGGATGATTTAAAGGAACGTTTTTCGGTCAGAAATGCACCAAGAATCTACCAATTGAAAGGAGAAATTTCATCTCTCCGATAGCAAGGGATGAGTGTAGCTTAATACTACACAGTTCTTAAGGCTAAGTAGGATGAATTAGGAAGTTACACGAAGGTACCGAGTTGTACGTGTAGAGGATGCATGTGCGATGCCTCCAAGGAACTCGCTCTAGAGGGAGGAGAGGAGAAACTACATCAAATTTTGTTTAGGTTGGAAAACTTTTCTTTTGGAATTGTTTGTTTGCAAATTCTAAACCTGGATCCCCTCTCATCTGTTAATAAAACTTACTCTTTGGTTGAAATAAGAACGTCAATCCCAAGTGGCACGTGAGCAAGATGATGGAGTCGAGTGATGGCTTTGGCAGCTCAAACGAGAACAAAATTAAATTCTCCTTTAAACAATTCTAGGGGACAAGAAGCAAAGAGTAATCAAAGCGAAAGGAAGTGCTATGTTTGCAATCGACCAGGGCATATGGATTTGAATTGTTTCAAAGTGGTGGGGTATCCTAATTGGTAGAGTAGACCTTATGGATGTGAGCTCAACCACCTGATCCAGCCCAACACGACTTAGCAGAACCAAAGCCATGCCCAACAGTCCTCTCGATCAAGGTTTGGAAATCAACAACAAAGAGTAGACTAGTTTGTAAGCCCAGAGCTGAACCAATGGGTTGGGAGCAACCAATGGGCCAATAACAAGGCCCGAGGCAGAGCTTCAGCCTTTCACATAATGGGGGAACAATCTGAAGGTAGTTTGGGAGTGTTATATATTTTCGGTGATCAAATTCAAAAGTTACTTGCTCTCTTTGAACATGAAAAAATGACAAAGTTTTGGTAAGATACATAGTGAATTTTTGTGGATTCTTGATAGTGGTGCGTCGAGCCATATGACAGGAACACTTGAGCTTATGGAGGAGGTTGGCAAAACAATGTTGGTGTCAATTTTGTTGCCTAATGGGGCAAGAACGATTGCAACCAAGAAGGGTCGAGTCATGTTGAACAAGAAAGTCATGTTATCTAATGTGTTATATGCTCCTTCCTTAACTTGTAACTTGATCTCAATATGTCAAATGATTACTGTGTTAAAATGTCAAATTACTTTGCTGATTAACTCTGCATGAGACAGGATCATATTTTGAAGACACCGATTAGAGTCGGTAAGCTTATTGGGGGTGTACTTTTTTCCAATCACCAAGGGAGCACATTGCATTGAAGATGGAACAAGTGGATATCTCAGTAATTCCTTAGGCACCAATCGAGTCGACATCTATCTTTCATTCTAGAAGTTAGTAGATTGAGTTTTTTTAATAATTTTGTATATGACTCTTGTTTTAGGAAAGCAGACTCGCTCAACGTTTCCTTTAAGTTCTAACACTACTGCCAAATGTTTTGACTTAATACACTATGATTTGTGGGGTGCATATTGGTTTGCTTCTAGTTATGATGCATACTATTTTCTAACTCTTGTGGATGATAGGAGTAGATCTATTTGGGTATACTTATTGCATGAAAAAAGTGAAGGTGCTAAATATCTTATGGATTTCTACGTGCTTGTTGAAATACAGTTTAATAAGAAAGTTCAAAGAATACATAATAACAACGGGCTTGAGTTCACTTTAAGGTTGATGACGGAGTTCTATGCTAAGAGGGGTATTATACATGAAACGGGTTGCTTCAACACCCCACAACAAAATAAATATTTTAGAGATCGCCTGAGCCTTGCAATTTCAAGCACACTTGTTTATAAAGTTTTGAGGAGAGTGTGTTCCCATAGCAATTTATGAGGAGAGTGTGTTCCCACAACAATTTATCTTATAAATCGGACACCCACAATGCTCTTGAAGGGCAAGTCTCCCTTTGAAATTCTTTTTGGTACTCGTCCTTTGTATGATCATATATGTTTTTTTTGGTTGTTTATGTTATGCGCATAATAAGAAGCATGATAAGTTTGCTTTTAAAAGTTGTTGTTGTGTGTTTGTTCGATACCTCCACATAAAGAAAGCATGGAAATTTTACGATCTTGCTTGACACACTTTCTTTTATTCAAGAGATCTAATGTTTTATAAGAATGTATTCCCTTTTGCTAATATTGTTGTTCCCATTACTAATGTGTCACTAGATGTTGAGGGTGTTGTTGATTCTTGGGAAAGTAGGGACGTCGGGATTGAGGGAGATAAGGAGGCGTCTAAAAGCATAGAAGAAAGGGGGTTCATGTTCTTCTACAAGAGGGGGCATCTCTCTAAGGGCGAAAAACACCAATTCTATGAATATTGCAGAGTAACTTGAAGAAAGTTCTTTAATACCACATTGCCAAACTTGTTTGCCATCCAAGTATAATGAATTAGTTATTTTTTAACAACTTTAGGCCTTGAAAATACAGTCTTGAACTCACCTGGGAGTATGGTTGGGTTGTTCTCTGCGAAAGGTGTTAGAGCTGCTAAGAACCTAGTTGGATGTAAGTCTGAGCCACATACTATTCAAAGACAACATGGATATCGCGCGTGATTTTTGTGACATGATTTTGAACTCTTGTCATAAGTTGCCACTTCATAACCACATTTCAAGTATGCCTTATCCATTAAGTGATTTTGTAATGTTTGAAAAATTTTCCCGTAGTCACTAGACATTCTTGGGAGCTATTAATTCAGCCATAGAACCTATCAATTATGCCGAGGCCGTGAAGGATGTTCAATAATGTGAGGCCATGGCATGTGAGATTGAGGAACTCGAGGCCAAACGCATATGGACGATTGAGGCTATACCACCTGGGAAGAGGCCTATCGAACATAAGTCAGATGGTATAGTCTAACGATACAAGGCAAGGTTATTGGCAAAGGGATTCACGCAGATTAAAGGCTTAGACTTTTATAAGACGTTCACACTGGTTGTGAAATTGGTCTCAGTTTGAGTATTTCTCTCTATTACGGTTACAAATGGATGTGAACAACGCTTTCCTTCATGGTGATCTTAATGAGGAGGTCTATATGATGATACCTTAAGGGTTTGATTGCAGTCGAGATGGGCAAGTTTGTAGGCTGCGAAAGTCTCTATATGATCTCAAACAAGCCTCCAAAAATTGGTTCATTAAGCTTTTTGGTGCCCTACAAAGGTATGGATTTGTTTAGTCTAAAGCGGATTATTCCTTATTTACATATAGTCAAGGTACAATTTTTGTTGGGACTGCTCATTTACTTGGATGACATCATTGTGATGGGTAGTGATTCTAAAGCTTGTTTTTCTTTTAATACATATCTTTATCGATGTTTTAACATCAAGGACCTCGACAATTTAAAGTATTTTCTGGATATTGAGGTTGCGAGATCACCGAAAGGACTGTTTTTATGCCAACGCAAGTATCCATTAAATATTTTATCGGAGACGGGCCTCATTGGGTGTAAGCTAGCTAAGACACCCTTAGAGCAAAACCACCGATTGGGTTTGGCTAAGAGTCCACTTCTTGAGCATGATAGTGGGTATCGTCGACTTGTTGGTAGGTTGATTTATCTCATGATTACTAGACTAGAGATTTCATATATGGTGTATGTTTTGTCTCAATTTTCTAAGGCACCATACGAGGAGCACTTAGATGCAATGTTACGCGTTGTTCGATACCTTAAGGGTAATCCTGATCAGGGGATACTACTTCTTTGATTGTGATATGCGACTTCGAGCGCAAGTTCCCCTATCACAAGACAGTCTGTCATGGGCTATTTTGTCACACATGTTCAATCCTTGATCTCTTAGAAGACTAAGAAATAGCTCACCGTTTTGCGTCCTTTAGGTGAGGCCAAGTATCAAGCTATGGCTGCTGCTACAAGTGAGCTCCCACAGCTCAAAGCATTATTAACATCTTTAGGCTTGATCATTCGAGCTCGATGCTTTTATTTTGTGATAGTTTATCGGTCATTCATATTGCAGCTAATCTGGTGTTTCATGAGTGTACGAAACACACTGAGATTGACTACCATTTCGTTCAAGAGCATGCTCAGGCAAGCACTATCTGCTCCAGCCATATCCGAGCTGAGGTCCAACTTGCAGACTTATTCACTAGATCTCTTGGTCGCTCGCAGTTTGAGCTTCTTCGAAGCAAGTTGGGCATTTATGATGTCCATGTGCCGACTTGAGAGGGGAGGAGGGGGGTATTGAGACTTGTATTTATTTATATTATATTTTGATGAGCATTTTGTTTGGGCTTATTTAGATAATTTATGGGTCAAATACCCGTAAAGTAGGGGTTGTTAGTAGATTGTTTGCTTTGTAATGTATTCTATCTCTTGTCCACTTTTTAGTGCGAATTAGAATTTTCTCTCCAAAAATTATTGAGCGGTATTTTTCAATTATTGATTGACTAATCTTTTATGGACCGACAACTTAAATAGGATGAGGCATGCATACGAGAGTTTTCGGTAAAACTATTTTACTTTTCAGAAAAAAGGCCAAATAAGGGGATAGACTGTTTCATTTAAAACTATTTTACAAAAAATAAAAAGGAACAGAGCATAGACTAATATTGATCTAGACTCGTTTATCCCCAATTTCGACCATTAAAAATATTTTGAAAATAGTATATTATGGCAAATTTTTATTTAAAAACATAATAGAATAAGTTACAGTACTCTTATCAAACCTAACCACATCCCTCTTTCTTAGAAATCGTAAATTTCATTAACCCATCAAATAACTACAAATTTTGAGATTATAATTTAATTATCTTCTTGTGTCTTATTTTTTCTCTTAATCTACAAAAATTATATATATTTTAAAATGTTGATGTGATGAGCTGTTTGTAATTTATAAAATAAACATATTCGAATAGTATTATGTGAATTTGTAGATACTGAATAAACATACATAAAAAAACTCTTTTGAGATCATTTGATGCATCGTTGAAGAAAAGTTTACAATTTTTGGATAATATGTTTGATTTTGTGTTCAAAATGTTAATGTTCAATTTAGTGATTAAGAATATACTGAAAGAGAAGCAAAAAGACACAAATGTGATACATATAATGAAATGAAGGAAGCATTACTCTTTGTATTAAAAGAGGTGATCATGTATTAGGGATGAAACGAACGATCGTTTAGAGAATAAGGTATATAAAAGTGGTCAAAGCAACAAAAGTCTAAAATGGAAGGTTATTGCTACAAGTTTATTTTTTAAAGCATTTCTTCGAGTTAGGAACTAACTGCATGTGGCATGCTCATGAACTAGACTTTCTGTGGTCAGAAATATCATATATTTGAAAATGAATTCATACGAGAAAGTTAGGGAGTTTTGCCAATTATTATTTTTTGGTATAGTATTATTTCAAGACTTAATTATAGTGATTAAATATGTACTAATTCCTAATTCATATGATGATGGTAAAATATATTATTTTAAATAAATTCGTTGTATACGAAATAATAAAAATCATTATTGACTTTGATTGATTAATTAATTTTATCATCAAATTTTGGGTTAATTATACTAAACTCTTATAATATTAACAACAATACGACTAACATTATATGAAAATTAGACGAGCAGAGAATTTTGGGTTTTTGTGCCTACTAAGCCCAACTATACACATTAATTCTTGGGATTTGGCAAAGAAAATAAGACATATATTGTGGCCATTCAAAATTCTTAAAATAAAATTTAATTTAATTTCTCCATAGTTATAATTAATTATAAATTTTTTTATTATTCATCAGTTAAAAAATTATCTGTACAATTAGAGCTATCCCAAATAGTAGTATTCAAAAGTATATACAATAAAACAATTGTACTCAATTTGATATATTGTTCTCACTTTTTCATATAATCAATCATGTAACATCCCACTATTTTAGGGTACATACCAAAATATCCGGAAGATATTCTAGTACATAACCTATAATAATGACATGTTAGAGCATTCACTACAATCCCTAAATCACGGCATCATCATAAATACATAAATGTCACCATATTTTAAATCTGAATCCTTATTTCGTTTCATAAAAAAAACTATCTATATAAATTGTAACTTTTCAGTAATTCCAAATATGTACAATGATCCAAACTTAATACAAAACATGCTACATGAAAGAGGAATTAATTAAAAAGTCTAACTAAATCTTTCAGTCTTAATTGATTGACCCTTGAGCCATTCTTCTTCACAAAAGTACAATAGTTATGCTTCTTGTAGAGTCTCTCTGTCACTAATGTCCTCTTTTGTTCCTGAAATATCAACATTGCAATTTTGACGAGATTTACGAATTATGTGATGTAACCATCCTTGATGGTTTACTCAATTCATATCACATATCAACATTTGTAAACATATAATTCACATCTTTTCATTTAGCATATAGCATCACATATCTCATTTTTATTCAAATACATGACCACATCATATTTCAGTCAGTCAAACACATGTATCAAGTGTATATGCAAATGCTTGTGAGACTCACTTTCAATTTTTACATTGTTGTGACTGAGTGCCTAAACTATCTTGTATCTATTGTAGATACCGGACTCATTAAGACTGTCCCGTATCCATTGTAGATGTCGGGCTCATTGATGTTGTCCCTTATCCGTTGGAGATATAGGGCTCATTAAACAGAACAAGCCTTTGGCTCTTAATCACAATCTGAGCTTAAAGCTCATTTTTGGTGGCTACATGTGTCACAACTCTCATTATTTGATTATGCATTCATGTAATGGAATGTATCACTCATATTCAATCAATCATTCACAATTTAAATCACAATTATCATCGGATCTTGGTTCGGCATTCAACAATCATGTTGAGTAAACACATAGTCAGTCCAAATTCACATTCAATGAGCACTTCAAATATCATAGTCCCAATCCAGTGTCCGGAATCAACACAATCCAATTCACAATTATAAATAATTCAAAACATAATTTAGACAACCAAATAATTAAATGAGACCATCTAGGTTACTCATAAATCGCTCCAGAAAGATATTGCCTTGAAGTCCTGGAAATGTTTGGATGATGGCGCTCTAATTGCTCCTCTATATCATGCAAAACATGTTTTCATATATCACAATTTTGCACAATTGTATAAGTATTCATTTATGCACATCTATGTATATGAAATAAGTACAATGCATGTTCAATGACAATCCTGGGTATCTTATCATTATTCTTGACACAATATCATTCATATATCAAAACTCACATAAGTTAATTTGTACTAAGTGTTTGGACCACAATAAAACAATTTGAAACTAATTTCATAACCCAGTTGATCATTCCAATTTTTTTTTAAAACATACTTTCAGGTCCACTTTATAGAATTATTCTGATAAGGAACATGGAGTAATTTGATAGCACTTCCTACTAAAAAATTGTTCTTCTATGTCTTAAGTTTCTAATGACACCAAGATCATACAATTTGGTTCATAATTCTATGAGTTATGCTCAAAATACTACAAACTGAGTACATTTCAAATTTTGGCTAGTGAATAATCATGCACTCAAATTTGTACAACTCATATCTCTCAATTAAAATATCCAAAAATTACAAACTTTATACCAATTGAAAGCTAAGAGAATAAGCTACAACTTTTGTGAAGATAACTTTTTCTGATTCTGCCTACATCAATATAGTTTATTCGATAACAATAGGACATGATTTCTATCACAGGTAGTGCTCAACCTAAGCCAAGACTCAATTTCAAGCTAAATTTAAAGACCCTTAAGGACATAATTCAAATTCAGTTTCTCTTAAAATTTGTAGCCAAATGTCTCTAGTTAAATTTAGATTAAGAATCATCTCATTAGAAATCCACATATTAAAATATAGCCAAAATACCGAAGCATATTCAGTAAAAACATTCCAGTTATCAAATTCCAGCACACATCAACATTTTCATACTAAACTCATCAATCAATCTCTTCCAAATTAATTCAAGTGGCTATAAATTTTGGTGGAGATGAATAAAAATGTTTTATAAGTTTGTTGGTTCAAATCCCATGTCATTTGGAGATCAGGAGAAAAAGTTATAACAAAATGAATGAAGGATGTTCAAAACAATCTCCCTTTAGTAAGCCTTCGGTGCAACTCCTCTTCTCTTCTCCAAATTAACAAAACGCAGGCTTTTCTTCTTCTTTCATTTTTTTTCCAGATTTCAAACTCCTACCTTTTACAACTAACACATCTTATGAATAAATCATCTTTTCTACTTCCATTTCAGCTCTAATCTGTTGGACCCCGTCTCCGAAGCCCAACATTCGGGACCATACCGCATAGGGGCCCACAACCGAACACATATACTAAT
>JAOQMR010000006.1:20431491-20450796 GCA_027563865.1 Erythroxylum pelleterianum | reverse complement strand
TTTTTGTTCTTCTTTTCTTACACACACGACACTTCACTCCTTCACTTCTTCCTTTGGTTCATTTTACACCAAAACTATGTAGTTTTGGTCTCCTCCAAAACTACATAGTTTTGATTATGGGCTCTCCCCCTCTCCAAGCCCATTTTAAACCTAACCCACTTATTTCAAGCCTTCTTCTTATTCCTCCTAATCCTAAAGCCCATTCTTTAAAAGCCCAAACACGTTTACCAATCCGAGACTCAAAATATACATATATATATACACATAATTAAAACACTTATAGAAACATAAAAATAATTTAAGTAAACAATTAAAGAAATTAATAAATCAAGAATAATAGTAAATAAATAAATAAAAAAAGAAAATAAAAGAAAAAATTTTCGGGGCCCAACATAATCATTCACAAACCTATCCAAAATCTCAGATTAAAACCCAAACATCAAAATAGATCACCATTCATGCATTTCATCATTTTTCTGCATTTGCATTTTCTGTACATTCTCCATTTTCTGCATCTTTATCATAGTTTCAATAGACTTTCAAATTATCACTGAAATTGCTTCTTCATACCCCACTCATGCCTAAATCCATTTCCAAACACTCAAACATCATCAAAATGGCATTCACGATACCCACTAACCCTAATTGCTTCTTCCTACACCACTCATGCATGCAACCATTTACAAACATTAGAACATCATTAAAATGGCATTCACGATACTCATAAAACTTAAAACATAGCTTACTTGAGTCAGAAAAATTCCAGCAGTGGAGAGTGGACAAGGAGGTTTCGGTGGATGGATAAAAATGAGAATGAACAAAAAACAAAAAAAATATAGACTGAAGTGTTTTCTTTGATGTAAAAATCAAAAGCCAAATATCCAAACATGAACACTAGATGTTTCAGTGATGGATGAATAAATGAATAAGGAGTGTTGGATCCCGTTTCCGGAACCCAACCCTTGCTCTGATACCATACATGTTGGATCTCGTTTTTAGAACCCAACGCTTGAACCATGCCACAAATGTTGGACTCTGGAAGCCCTTAGTATTTTTTTTCTAACACTCTACGGAAATCATGAAACATGTAGGGATAATCCATTTAACCCTTATAAGCCATCATCGGTTCACATAACATCTCAAGCCACAAAGGGCGAGTCACACATCAAAATCTCAAAAAATCATAATTTACTTCTTACAAAAGGTAGCCCTTAGTCTCTAGGTCATTTAGAAACAAGAGCCACCTCATTCGGATCTCTATAGCTCAAGATATGCTTCATAAACCAAAGTATCTTCATATCTCAATCATACTTTCCAAATCAACCTCTCACTTCATTTCCATCAAACTTTCTAAATTTAACTCCAAAGGATATCAATTTTCACGGAGAGGTAGAAAAACATGTTAGGAATCTAATGCCTTAAGAATCACCTCAATCGGAGGTCAGACGAAGGAGTTATGGCCCAACGAATCCAACATGTTCATATCCTGATTCCTATTGAACATACTTTGGCGCAAATGCCATAACTCTCACTATAGATGTCGGATTAACTTTGTTTTTGGATGGTTAGAAAGTAGACATCTAGGGCTACAACTTTTATGAAGAACAAAAATTGAAATTTTGTCTTTTCCGGGGTCAAAACATACGGACTGTGTGAAATCACACGGGTAGGCCGTGTAACCTTTGGGTAACACAAAATTTTCACCCTCCAAGACCCCTGCAAAGGGTCCTAAACCCATCCTAACTTCCCCTATACTCATATTTTGCAAAAAATCAACTTTTTCTAGTCCAATATCACTTCATAAACTCAATTGGTTCGGGAATTATGTCCTTAACGGCATCCTAACTTGCAATGATCATAATCTACAAATCCGATATCGAAAAATCGCATACTTTATAGCGTCGGGAAGCTATAAAGACGAACTATAACTTCAAAGAAGGCAAATTTGGCCAATTCTATCTCAATTATTCCAGAATTTCCCTTGAATCAGCATACACATTTTATCCTCATGCAAACTTAACATTCATCCCAACTTCACTTCTTTTATTACGACCTCATTCAAACAATTAAATTTGCCATTGGAATTCGTCCAACACTCAACCTCAATTCATATGATTTCTTACATTCAATAGCATCTTATCATTCACCAAGTTCCTCTCTTACTTTTCCATAATATCTTACATATATAACAATGGTTCATGCTCAAGATTTTCTCAACTCATCATCCTTACATAATTCACATTCCAATTTCATAATCATCCATTCTTAAGTCTCAGCTCATTTGACTTGTTGCATTTAGCTACATTTTATCATCCAAAATTTCCATGTGCCTTTTTCCATGATATCTCACTGATGTATATATATATATATATACATATATCAACCATTCATGCTCAAAATCCATCATAGTCATCCATATACAATTTTACATTTCATGTCCATACACAATTCCATATTTCATTAACATCATAAAATAAGAGTTTTACAAGCTCCAATGGCACTTCCACGCCATATTACAATATTTCACAAAATCACAAATTACATCATTCAATTGCTCAAAATGCAATTACAGCTTTATATTTATATCAATTATTCCAAAACAACACAAAACATACAAAGTCCGAAATAAGCCTTCGTTCTCACTCTGTTTCTTGATCAACACCTGGATTGGGGAAAGAGAGTGGAGGTGAGCTTTAAAAGCCCGTGGGTAACATGCTTATAACAAATAACAAGCAAAACCTTTCAAAAGTTCTTTATCATGGAAAATTCTTGTTGAAATCCATAAAAACACGTTTTTTTTCAAAATTCTTGTCGTGAAATCAAAATCACAACAACACAAATCATGCATTTTTCAACTTGTTCATAAATCATGAATGCATCAAAACTTGTCACATATCATGAACACATAACACATCAGAATGGTTTGGGTTGGTCCAAAACAGAACGTACTACACATTTCCGCATAGCGGTCTTGTGTAGCCGTGAACTTAGGGGAGTCCTTGAAGGAGCTCCATGCCACTAACGGGCAGACGAGAGAAGCCTTTAGACAAGTGCACTTGACATACTTAAGGGACCTAACCAAACCCACATAAGATGTATTTCATAACTTGTAAACATGTTACCCAAATGGCACATTTTCAAAGCATGTCCTTCATGAACATGAAGTCTTTCATATGCTCTTCCATCATCTTTTTACAATCAATCAACCAAATTCACATAGCAATTTCTCGAATCAAAAACATTGAATGCCACAATTATAGCAATTTCTCAATCAAAAGCAATGAATGCAACTATCATAGAGTAATTTGAAGTCATTTTATTTTCTTGCTTAAACATATTTATAGCTCATTAATTCTATCATAAACACGAAACCCACCTTAAATCTTTGCTTATAAACTTGTTCAACATGCTTCCCCTCTTGCTCCTCTTGAATCCTCTCTTAATCTCCTTTAACAATAGCCACAAAATCCTCAAATCAATAGACATCCAAATAGATTTATCCAAAAAAACATATCATGAAATTGATCTTAGGAAGCATAAACCCATACATTGCTTAAGCTATCTAAACCAAAAATCCAACAAATCAAAAACACTCTTACCTTGAATCTTCACCAACTAATGAATTTGTTGTCTTGAAATGAAGCTCTCATCTTCTTCCATCTTTTTCCTTCATGAATAACCATCAAAATCCCTTTTGAAAACCATGAAAAATCGAACCTAGCTCTCCCTTTCTTCTTTCTCCTTCCTCTCCACCGACTCTCCCTCTCTTCTCTCTTTTCTTTGTCATTTTCTTCTAATTTTCGTGCTCCTCCTTCCTTAAATAGTAAGACCCACCATTTATTTACCATTTTCCATTAATGAATGGAAAATGACCCTTATGCTGTTATATAATAGCCTTGTAACTTAAAAGCTTAAGTGCTCTTCCAATTTTGCCCCTCATGAAATCTTACCCCCTTAATTGAATTAACTAATGCCATATGATCTTACTCAAATTAACATGTTAATTAACTCCCATTAACATGCTAATTAATTCCATAAAAATACTCTATTATGACCTTAAGATTCATTTCAATCATGCTTAACTCCTTCCAAAAATAAACATCTTTTCTAATCATGCAATTGAAGGAATTCGCTTGCACTTTCTTCTAAAGAAATGATCCTCATTGTCTTAATTTTCTAATGACACCAAAATCCTTCAATTTGGTTCCATATTCTAACAGTTATACACCAAACATTTCGGACTGTTCTTATACTGAAACAATATTCTGTATTTAACTTCCATCCGAAAATTGACTTTCTTAGAGATTGAATTAGAACTTAATTCCTTCATACAATTTGTAGCCTTATCTCTCTAGTTTACCCCAAATCAAAAATCATCTCATTTGGATAACTAGAGCAAAAAATTATAACTAAAACATCGAAGCATACTCAATGAACTTACATTTTCCAGCTTTTAACTCCCAAATTCTCATACAACCCATCTTGTATCTAAACCATCTTTTCCGTTTCTTTTCAATTTCATAAATTCTTCTTTTCTCTACACATGAATAATCTCCAACAATTTCTCATTTAATAGTCTTAACTTTCAAGAAAGGTTCAGGATCCAACAAGGAGAGAGTTTGGTGATGAGGGTTTTCGGTGAAGAACAAGAGCTGCAGAAATTTTCTATGCCAAAAACTTGTCCATGTGTTTCAATAATAAATTGCCACGTGTCACCAATGCATGTAATCCATTTGTCATCCATGTGAGGCTACCACGTGTCACATTTCCATTTGTCTTTTATTTTCACATTTTTCCTAGTCCAAAAATCCCAAAATTTTCAAAATATCTGAAATATCACAAAAATTGCTAAATCAATTTTAATACACCCCAATTTTATTTTCAAGACAAATAAAATCCGCAATTCACATTTATAAATCAATTTTACCCCAAAAATGTCAAAGAGCAAAAATCAATATTCACATGTATGTGTATGCCATATTTTGCATAAGCATGAAATGTGCTTTCTATTTTTTCAGTAATTTCTCATATACACTATTCTAGTCTTAACATGGGTAATGAGATGTTATAAATCACGTGTATTAAGATTATCGACAATTTCTGTATCTCCTTAAAAAATATAACAAGAAGATATGAGTTTCTTATTCAATAAGGATAACCTGACCGTAATCTTAAAACCAAAGGAGATTACATATAATCAAATGATAAAATATACATATAATACTAAAAAAATACAAGCACAATTAATAAATGTCCTTAATCTTATTATTAATAATTATTAATATTAATATTATATTTATTATTATCATTATAGTTTACCTCTTTGTTACTAAATTAGTTGGGGTTGTTTTATCTGGTAGGCTTATATTTAATAGTCTGTTGATTCATCTTTACTCATCATAATCACCTACTGAGTGGAAATGTAATAAGCTATATAAATATCGTCATAGAATTCTTCAACCCCTTAATTTAATTTGGTATCATGTTATTACTCTAATTCCTAACCATCAACATAGAATATCCCTTGACTTAAGATATCTTAGTACCACTCTCTTAACTAACTATCAGCACAGGATATTTTCGGAATTCAGAATGTCACGATACTTACTTCCCAAATAAGTACCTAGGTACAGTTCATTCATATCTCAACAACTCATCAATCTATGATCATCGAAGATAGCCTATCTTAGGTAAGTCACAAATTTACAATTTTTACAGTTAATTCTCAAACCAACATAAACCAATATCTATCTAATTTCATAAACATGATTTATCTTATATTAATATTCTTAATTTACACATACACAACTGAAATCTATAATTGTAATATTTTTTCCTGAATTATTTGGCCATATACATCATAACATGTAAGAAAAAATATTGAATATTTTGTACCTTGTTAATTATTTATTTAATAAATAAATTCTTAAAAATTCATACAACGACGACGACAATAATTCTATTTGCACCAAATGTGTTGGGAAGTAATGCGTTTCATAATTCCTCACAAGCAACTGCGAAGTCTTTTGAGAAATGATTAAAAGCCTGTCAAACTAGCAACTAGCAGGTTACATAAAACGCTCGGAGGTTATTAAGTTTTCTTTTCTTCTTAGTGGTTAGATGGTATTGAGGCCAGCTTGCAGATACATCATTCACGCGGGTTCCATCTTACTTCGTGGGCATAAGTGATACTATACAGCGATATGAACGCATTGTAAGTGACATAGATACTTTACCACCAAGTTCAATTCTACAGCTCATAATATGCAGCTCCACAATCACTGATCAACTGACTACAACCATAACTGGAATATGGTGTCAGATGCTATAACCAAACACAGTGATTAGAATGGGATTTCCAGACATTCTATCTAGTTATGTATGTGCTGTGCACATCCAAAATCAAAAGCTTGTCTACTGTTTTATTGACCAAAGAACAGTACCTCCAGTTTGATATGCTAAACAATTCATAAAGATATCCAGAACACTTTAACCAAAGAACTAGTTCTCGTTGAAGTTCAATTCAGAGACAAGGTTAGATGCACAGATAGATGCGATGCTTAATGGAACATTTGCACATGCAACATGTACTTTAGAATACACAAATCACCTTGCTTGTATGTATTTCTATCCGGAAATTAGTAATTACATAAACACTTAAAAAGAAACTGCGGATTATCAAATGTCAAAGCAAGTAAATAACGGACACGGTGCCTCTCCAATATTTAGCTGCTCGAAGCAACGATGCCTTTCCAATATTTTTTTTTTTTCTGTTTTGAGAAACTTTAGGGTGACATACAAATATATGCAAGATTGATACGAACTTAATTAATAAGTTGTTCAATGTACCTGTGCTAACTGGGTTAACCAGAAAGCGAACAGTTCTACTAACAATAATCAATGTTATATACTGCCAACTCCGTCACATGTTTGGATAGTCACCAGTTGTTAGAATATTGACTTGCTGTATTCCTATGAGATAAATAATAAATGAAACTTGAGCAGGTTCATGAACTGGGAATTTGATTCCCAGTTGACTATGGTATAAATGAGTGGGGACCCAAGAATCTGATGTAAGAATGGGAGACAATCAAATGTTTAAGAACCAACAGTTGTACTTTTGTCTTCAACATCTCTAACCTTCTAAACTGTCATTAACTTCCTTTACTTGAAACCTGTGACCTTTTGTTTGCAGTTGTTTAATTGTGTTGTCTATTCATGTTCTTTATCCTTATAGGTTCAGATTACAAGGCACGTTTTTGCTTAAATACATGAGCTGTCAGTGCTAGTAAATATGCTATATGGATTTGATTCTTTGATCACTTGTACTTGAGACATTAGGTCGCATGCATGCTCGTAGATTAGTATCTACACGTTGTCTTGGACCTACCTCTCTGTTCAAACTCTGCTTCCAAGCCAACAAAATATGCCTCTTTTAAGATAAATTAATTGAAATCCACAATTTAGCATTTCCCATCATGGTTATTTTGCTCCTCTAAGACTGTCCTTGCTGAGTTATGCGGGAAAGTAAGGGAGGAAAACAAGTGGGACAGAATCCTTTTACTGATTCTAATTTTATGTGATTAGACACCTTCTCATTTTGCCTGACATTCTATTAATTCTTTACTATTGAACTAAACAAGTTAATGAACAAATATGATGAATTGGTTTGCAGACATGAGCGAACTCCCTCCAATAGCATCTGCCTTTGCTTTATAGTCTCTTCTGCTCGATGTCCTAATCTTTGTCATCAACCTTTGCTACATACTGAGAAAGTTTTCGAAAATTTTCATTTCAGTATCGGGATCGACTAGCCACGTTATTTTACACCGAGGTTGCTTTATTCAATCGCTTATGAAAGGCCTTAAAGTCATACAAATATCAGAATGGTTATAGTCTTTCTATGGTAACTAGGGATGGCAATAGGTAGGGTTCGGTTCGGGTTTTACTCTACCCATATCTATATCCATTTTTATGTCTCAACTCATATCTATATCTATATCCATCGGTTTTTACGATTTACTACCCATATCCAAATCTATTGGGTTGTTCGGATTTTTGGATATCCATCGAGTTGTATAGCATATAAAAATATAACTTCTAAATAGAAAATATAAAAAGTAGATTTTTGCGAACCCTTCAAATCAAAATTACTTTAATAATAATAAGTCAATATTTTGATTTGTATGTATTAAAAAATCATAAAGTTGGAATAAAAAAATGATAATATCTACAAAGACAACATACATTTTTCACAATTTAGAACTGGAACAAAAATTGAAATAACTAAAGCTTCAAATTGTCTTTGCGTGAATTCCACGACATTCAAAACTCCATCTCCATATCATTTGCATTATTATCATCCTATAAGAAATTAAAATATGATGAAAAATGTGAGTACTGAGGAGTAAAGTGGAGATTTTAAAGTTGTTTCTTCTTATAAAACTTTAATATTTTATTATATTTAACCATAAATATTCAAAAAAATAGAGTTAATAAAAAACGAGTAGGATATGGGTATCAATGGTTCGGGTTTTACTCTACCCATATCCATATCTATTTTTTATGACTCAACCCATATCTATATCCATATCCATCGGTTTTTACGATTTACTACCCATATCTAAATCCATTGGGTCGGATAGTGCGGATATTAATCGGGTTGAAAATCTACTGCTATCCCTAATGGTAACCTTTGTTGGGTGCAATTTCAATGATAATTTTGACACCAAAAGATAAGGATATTTAATATATGTTACTTCTGTTAGATACTAATGGGTGGCTCTTCCTTAAACTTATGATTAATTTGGAAATACCACTTTTAATGTTACATAAAAATTACGTAATTACCTCGAACATCTTCCTATGTCTTCCCTCCTTGAACTTTAAGTCTATTATTATATCAACTTGGGGCGGATGTTTCATGGCGCTCTTCATTTCTATTGTTGCAACCGGTATCCTCGAGATGCAGCAGGTTCATAGTACCCCTTCTTGTTTACTGCGCCCTTCCTGCAATTTGCCTTCTTGCTGGAACTTAGGCCAGATTCAGCTCATCCAAACAATTTCTCAACGGATCCGTACGTGGTCTATAATTGTATGATACTTCATCTATCAGTTTGCCAACTTCAATTAACTGATTTGTAAAGCCCTCAGTACCCCTTAGTACCTCAGTAATGTCAGCTTTATATTTGATGAATTTAAAACTTCACGAAATAATGTACAACGTGGATCTTAAAATGCTTTTTAATATTTGAATTTGTCTTACCTATGGTTATCTTGAAATTTAAGTATGCTTCTTAGGTTTGTGTTGGATTGGTGTTCTAGATTAATCTTTTTTGCTTCAGATGGTTTTGGTCATGTCAGATGTGAGAATTCAAAATTTGAGGTTCTGATATTTATGATTATATAAAATTTAATATTTTAGAAATATTTTTAATATTTATTAATTAAGTTTTGGATAAATAGCAGATATTTAGAAAGTGTACAATTAATTGATATACAATAATATTTTAAAAAGGTGATTTTTAATAAAAAATATGATGATTAATTTGCTATCATCACTTAGTGTTGGTTAATATTTTTTTATATAAATATTGGATTGAGATAATTTAAGAGATTATAGATAAATAAGAAAATAATTTATAGTTCATAAGAAGACAATTAGGACCAATTCGAATTTATCAACTAATTATGTATCCTACTAGTCAACTAGTGTTAGGCCTCAAGAATTGGTAGACCAATGTCTTCCACTGTTCAACCAATATAATTGAAAACTATTTATCAAAATTAGTATTTAATGAAAAAAATTGTATCTTTGTAGTAAATCATGATGGGAAAGTTTTGAAAGCAAATCATGTGTTTAACATTTACTTGATTTTGATGGCATTTGTAGTATATACCAATTAGGGTTGTAAGGTTAATTATTTTATTACCTAAATGCTTTAAATAATTTATTGTAAGATTAAATAATATTTATCTCTCTAAATTGAGTAAAATCGAGTAAGAATTACAGTCATGTAAGGGTCACGATGAATTTAGTAAAATTGAGTAAGAATTACAGTCATGTAAGGGTAATGATGAATTTACACTTTTGTCAAATTGATAGGTTTAACGGACCTAAGTATATTTATTGAGTATAAATTTATAAATTTGTGTGATGTTTTGTGACTTTCCAAAACAACAAATAAACAAACAACAACGGCCTAATAAAAACACAAAGTTTGAGAAGATTTAATGTACACAACTTTACTCCTAATCAGTAAAGAAGTTGTTTATATTTTTGTGAACTTCTAAAAACCTAAAAATGTAGCTACACAAGAAAATATTTTTAGCATGGGTATAGGTGACATGTGAGACCTATTGCTCATGTAATTTGGGATGATGGTCAATCAAGTGGCTATTCGAAGTATCCTCAGTCTGTTTCTGAGGATTGAAGAGATTTTTTGAAGTGTTGCGTATGACTGCATTGTATGGTGTTGGTGCCTGTTTGTAAATGTTGTGATATGTGAATTGTTTCATGCACATTGGGATGTAAAGTAAGGCCTTAAAAAGCTGTGAATGTGCTTGCTGAGTGTAATATATGGTTGACAGGACCCTATTAACCAAATGCCAATCACATTGCACGCGATAAATCGTTCAAAATCAAATTGGGTGCGTATCAAATTATTATCATAAGACGAATGACTCGGGAATAAAATAGAGTGTGTACCAATACATTACCTAAACAAATAATCAGGAACTAAAATTTGACATGTATGAGCCTATTAGTCAAACAAATTAGTCTGCACTTATCTTAAACATTTACATAAAATTGTATGATTTTATTGACATTATTACATGTTATATTTAATATGATTATTTTCAAAAAAAATTTAATACTTAAATCATAGCTCCTTTAAAAAATATTATGGAGAAATTGATTATACCATATAAAAATGGTTATGAATATTTTCGTTATATGAAATGAAAGGGTGGATTTTATATTTATTATATTATAATTTATATTTAGTTAATATGTATTATCTGACTTTATATATGTACATATACTAGGCGAACTTTGACTGTAGTTGAATAAATTTTGGTTTTAAAAGAATTGTGAGATGGAAAGAGTTTAATAAGTTATAGGTTGTACATATTAACCAGTTCTCATCCGAGATATGAACCCCATTTGTGCAATATCTTGATAGAGTCCTCCATGGTAATTAATTCTAAATGCATTTTACCCAGCCGATCGATACCACTCAATCAGGTTTTGCTTGTCAATAAACACTTCACGTGATCCTACTTGTGCTGCCTAGGCGATCATTGATCCACTATAAATTATTTTATGATGGATGGGTTTACTCGTTAATGCATAAGGGCACTTAACTAGGACTAGTTCCACCTCATCAACATTTTTATTAGGTTTACATGTAAAAAAAACTCCAGTATCAATATTCACATTATAAAGCTTATCTTATGGCCAAAAGCTTTCCCCGTTTCTCACGACACTTTGTTTACCAATGTTATTAAGCGTGTTATTATTCGCACCATTCTTTGGGATTTGGATTACTTTTTGTATCCTGTTTCAACTCTATTTTATGAACATTCATCCATTCATTTTTAATAGGTCTCATTTATTAGATGGATAATAGAGTAATAGAACAAGTGTTCTGTTTCTCATTTCTTATTTGACTAGTTTAATTGGTGTCTTCACTGTTTAATGTAAATAATGCCTTTCCAAAACTTTCTAACTTCCCCGGCATTCAACATGCGTGAAAGCTGAAAAAGCTTTTATACGATTTTAAACAAGGTGTGTGGACATGGCATCAAGCTCCAAATTCATTTCTACCAAGTATGCTATAAAGAAATTAGGTTGCCTTGGAACAAGTAGAAATACGAGTTATAAACTCTAAAGTTGCTTGTTAATCCTTTTAAAATTAAAATTAAAACTATTCTCTTATTATGTAAAATTAGGGCTGCGTTTAAATTTATTTATTACATTTTGTTTATAACTACACAATATAGTTACTGTAATAACTTCCATAACTCAGAATCCGTAATCCAAAATCTTGCATGCGACTGCATCCGTCATGGACTAGGGCATTATAAGTATATTATCTACTCCCTCCTATTTAAAATAAAAGTCGTTTTAGAAAGTTAATGAAATATTTGATATACCCTTATTAATTGCATGTTGAAGTGTCTTGAAAATATAATCTTTATAATTAAGACGTGAGAGAAATAAAGGGTAATTTTGGAAGTAAAAGTATAAACATGCATGAAAAGTCACGAACGACATTTATTTTAAATAATTAAAATCTTTTTAAAACGACTTTTATTTTAAATAAGAGAGAGTATTATTTTGTGATCAAATTGAGAGTCGCGATTAATTTTGACTCTCTCATTTATGTGGGTCTTCTTCACCTGGTCCCTATGCACCGGTGCAGCCTGTGGTGTCTGTGAGCGTTATAGAAATGACAAGACACTGAGCCCAGAAAAGGGAACAAAGACGATGCTGCCAAAAGCCTAAGGACAAGGTACAGACATAGCAACTGAACCTCCTGTACTCGCACAATTTCTCCACACCAGCTGTAATGGTCTCCCACTCTATTCTCTTCACCTCTTATCTTCACCATACTTTGCATCACCTTCCTCTTTTCAACTGCCCTTATATATATAAAACATGTGCATAATAATTTAAGATTAACCTTATAATTAATTAGAAAATGATGAGTCAATTAATATACTTAATTATCATCGTAAGGTTTTGTATATGTAATACATATTATTATTTGTTAAGAGTAAATGAGGTCCCAAGTGTACACAAGAGGTACAGGGACAGAGTTGGTGAATGCCTGAATGGTGAGGAAACTGACTCAATAGTTTGTGAAGTCCCGACTCCCTAGGAGGAGTTCACCATTTCCCACCTCAATTATTGAACTAGTCCCATACTTGATGCCTGATACCCCCCACAGGCCACAACTGTGTGCACTTAGTTTTAGTCGGACAATATAATATTACGTGACAACGCAGCCTATGTATGTTATGTGCTTTTCTAGAAAACCAGAAAAACGGTTATATTTCCTGAGGGGCCAAGACGAAGAGGGGAGGGAGGTCTATCTCTTGAATCGATGCTTTGCCTATTCTCTCCTCTCTTACCATTTTTTCTTTCCCAGCATTTCTAAACCTTTTGTTTCAGAAATACGATAAGTCCTCAAGTAAATGCACATTTAACACGAAATACGAGGGGATCTATGCTATTTTTAAATCCAATTTAGTTGTGATTTCATGGTAGAAACAGTTAAATCTTTTTCCTCTATCGCTATGCTGATTTTGCAATTTCTAGTAACCAAAAAAAGAAAGAACAAACGTAGCTCAACTCAATTTTGTCTTCTTAAGTTAAAACATGTTGACCTTTTAATTACTTCTTCATAACAATTGGATGGAAAAAGTTGGGAACACCAAACATAAAAAATCAATGATAAGTTGTTTATACTTGAGCAACAAACACAAAATTAAATAAATCATAGATAGCTTTACCAAAAATGTTGTCCAACTTACTAATACCATTCAAGCATGACCATTATTATCATTAAATGTGAAAAAGCTTACGTAGCTAAGTAAATAAAGGGAGGCGAATCTCATCAATTTTAGAAGTATGATTTCCTCTAGGTCTTAGCAAATGAGTCTTAGCGTGGCGGTGGGGACCTAATTCAACCTCACTCATCCCTAAATAGTCAATTTGTGTGAGAACCAATTTTAGCTCAAGTCTATCACATAAATGTCTCAGGTTGAGTTTGGCAATGCTAGTTCCTTAGCTTAGAGATTAAATAAATTTTGAGTCATAAAGATAAACAGTAATTCCTTCGTCTAAAACAATATTATAAATCACTATCATCAATCACAAGACCAAAAAGAAAAAAATGAAAAAAGATAGATTAACTTTCAGGAATATGACAGTCATTGACAGCCTCTTACTCTGGTTCACCATATATATGCTGTTTATAACCGAATATAACATAAGGCATAGAGAGAAAGAGAAGAGATATGGAAGGTCATAACGTAGCCGATCTGTACAAAGAATGTCTCAGGAACCATGCAGCCAGCATCGGCAGCTACGCCACTGACGGATGTGGAGAGTTCACTCTCGACTCCTCCGCCTCCTCCTCTCCACCCACCCTCCACTGCGCAGCCTGCGGCTGCCACCGCAACTTCCACCGTAAGGTGACCTACAGCCGTGAAGAGACGACGAAAGTCATGGAAATGATCGAGCATGGTGGAGAGAGGACGGCGGTGATGATGATGGAGTCGGGTAGGAAGAAGAGATTCAGGAGTAAGTTTACGATGGAGCAGAAAGAGAAAATGTTGACGTTTGCAGAGAAGCTGGGGTGGAAGCTCCAGAGGTCGAGAGATGAGGAAGATGAGGTTGAGAAGTTCTGTAGAGGGATTGGAGTGAGCAGACAGGTTTTTAAGGTTTGGATGCACAATCATAAGAATTCTTCTCCTTCTTCCACTACTATTGCTACTGCTTCTACTGAGAATGCATCTTCTCTGACCACTCAGTAATCAGAAATTATCGTTATCATTAAAACATATGGGAAGAGAAGAGCTTCGATTCATATTCAGTTAACATCCTTTCTCTTCTCTGCTGTGTTCATTTTGGTTGCAAGTAATTATCTGAGGGCTAATGACTTGATTAGCATTTTCTTCATGCTAATTCCAACCTCAAGAACTAGAGAACTTTGAAAATGTTACTTATATTCGTAAGCTCATTTACACAATTCAAGTGAGACATCTAAATACTTAAATAGATCCGTGGTTTGATCCACATGAAAAAGAACAGAAAACAAATGTAGATGTTTACATGACAAGTGTAGATTTGCTGGGAATGGATTCTTGCACATTTCCTGTTAAAAGAATGAGACGACTGGCGATGCCTTCTATGCCTTATGTCCGTTAATTTAGTTCTCCGACGATGTAATTAAGTTTTCTTACAATTGGATCATTTGGTTCTTGGTCATCCTCAAATCATCAACCACGAAATGTTAATTTATTAGCATGTAATGAGCATCTGCTAAGATTTTATTAAATGTTTAGTCTTTATTTTTTGTAGCAAGAGTACTCAATCAGGTCTTTATGGGAAACATTTCTAGAAACTGTATGATGAATTTTCTTTACCATACCTTATGTTGTAACCAAAGCATTTTTATTTTCAGTCATGGAACTTTTGATCAATAAATTACCGCGTGTTTACTCGTTAGATCTGTTGGTATATTGTTAAATGCAAACTTGTTAGAAAGGATTGTGATACTTTCTATTACAATAATATAGCATTTAATTTAGTCTCAACTCTCAACTGAATCTTTCTTCATTCAGTTTTACCTTTCAGTGATTACTGTTCTTAAGGCATCCGCCATTCGATCGAGTTTCTTCATATAAACTTTTTTTTTCTATAAAATGAAATCCATGCATGCATCTTAAAACACAAGATCATTTACGTATAAACAAGATACATGCATGATATTCACAATGTTCAGCAACGAAAGTATACCAGAAGAATACCACCAGCCATTGCACTGATATTGTCCAACAACATTCAAATGTTTTTGAATCTTTTAGCCTCTGATCTCCACAACCCGATGGTGTCCAGTAATTGTTGTGTGAAGCCGAGGATAGGGACCAAAAATATATAATTCATCGCTTCATTATAACAGAAGATGAAAATGATGATGTATGGGCGTTTGCATGATTAATGGGTTAAACCATTAAATGGACCAAAATCTAAATAGTAGGAAGATTTCGGTAAAAAATCTTATATGCTCCCACTTGGTCTATTTAACCCAACATAAAATATAACAAGAAACCAAATATATGAATCATGGCGATAGGTCCTTTTATAGCGAGTATTATCTTTCATCTATTACAATATATAAAGTCTCTCATCACTAGCCCTAAAGTTTAATGAATGAATCATATGTTTATTCTAGGCCTAAATTAAATGATATTTCTCAAAACAATCAAATATATGTGCCCAAAACTATATAAGAAAATATCAAATTAAATAAGAATTCCGTTGAAGCAACAAATGTACAATAAAAATTACATTATGGAACCAAGTCCTATTCGCACTAGGTGACCCTTAAACTACTTAAGTGGCATGCCATTAGTTAAAGGATTCGTAAATATCAACTTAGCGCTAATGGGCTCAATGACAACTTTCATTTCCTTAACACGTTCTCTTATGACTAAATACTTAATGTTGATATGCTTACTTCTACTTCAACTCTTGTTATTTTAGCCATAAAGACACCAGTTGAGTTGTCGCAGTATAACTTTAATGGCTTAGAAATTGAATCGAAAACTCTAAGCCTAGATATAAAACTCTTCAACCATACACCATGCGCTTCTCCAAGATATAACTCTACCAGCTAGCATGAAAATATAACCAGATGTTGATTTTCTTGAATCAATGCAGCCAGTAAAATCTGAATCGGAGTATACAACTACTTCCATGTTCTTAGTTCGCTTGTACGTAAGCATGTAGTCTTTTGTACCCTGAAGATATCTCATAACCTTCTTTGCAGCTTTCCAATAGTCAACACTTGGGTTACTCTGATATCTACTAAACATTCCAACAGTATATGCGGTGTTAGGTTTGGTGCAGACCTGAGCATACATAAGGCTTCCAACAGCTGAAGTTTATGAAATGTTCTTGTGTTCTTGTTCAAAATCATTTTTCAAGCATTGATTCAAATTGAATCTATCACCCTTCACTAGAGATGCTACATTTGGTGCATAATCTATCATTCGAAATCTCTCTAAAACTTTGTTAATATAGGCCTCTTGAGATAAACCTAAAATGCCTCGAGATCTTTTTCTATAGATCTTAATGCCAATGATATAAGTAAGATGTCTCACCCATATCTTTTATATCAAAATTCTTTAAGATAAATTGTTTCACCTCATATAACAAACCCTTATCATTAGTCGCAAGTAAAATATCATCCACGTATAACACAAAAAAACAAGTCTTACTCTTACTGACCTTCTGGTATAAACAGTGGTCCATTATATTCTATTCAAAACTGAATGAAGTGATAACCTTATGGAATTTTAAATACCACTGCCGGGAGGCTTGTTTTAATCCTTATATGGATTTATTAAGCTTGTGGACTAAATGGTTACTATCACTATAGGAGATTCCTTCAGGTTGTCTCATGTAAACCTCTTCCTCTAATTCACCATTGAGAAACACTATTTTCACATCCCTTTGATGTAACTCAAAATCAAAATAAGCTACCAATTCCATGATTACACGAAGAGAATCTTTCTTAGATATAGGAGAAAATGTCTCCATGTAGTCAATTCCTTTCCTCTGAGTGAACCTTTTGGCAACAAGTCTTGCCTCATGTCTCTCAATGTTGCCTCATGAGTCTTTTTTTGTTTTAAATACCTATTTACATCCAATGGCTTTCACACCATTGGGCAACTCAACGAGATCTCATACTTGGTTAGATGCCATAAAATTCATCTCATGTTTCATAGCATTGTACCACAGGTCCGATTCTTTAGAACTCATGACTTCTGAAAACGTTTCAAGATCATTTTCGGCTCCAATGTTATAATCTGACTCTTATAGATACACTATATCATCACTAGGAATTGTTGACCGTTTAACTCTAGTAGATCTTCTCAATTTTTTATCATCATCCTCTCGAAGAACTTGTTGCTCAACCTATTGTTCAACCAGTTATTCAACAATTTCTTGTTGTTCCTCATTTACAACTTAATCTACTAGATTGGTATTAACTGCTTGTGGAACTTTAGTAGCTGGTTGTCCAACTCCTATTTCAACTTGAAGGGTGTGAGTGACAATTAATCTATCATTTGAACCAAAGGGTTGAGCTTCGTAATGATCTTTTTCTAAAACTATGTCTTGAAATTGACCACTTCCACTGATCAAGTCATTCTCAAAAAATTTTGCATTTCTTGATTCCACAATTCTAGCATTGTGAGATGGACAATATAATCTATACCCCCTAGACCTTTCAGCTATCCAATAAGATACCCACTAATGGTCCTTGGGTCTAGCTTCTTCTCTTATGGGTTGTAAATTCTCACTTTAGACGGGCATCCCCAAATGCATATATGCCTCAAACTTGGTTTCCAACCCTTAAATAACTCAAAAGGTGTTTTTGAGACAACCTGGGTTGGAACTCGGTTTAATATATAAACAGTCGTCTTTAGAGCTTCAATGCATAGGAATTGAGGAAGTTTTGTGTTACTCCTCATACTTCTCACCATGTCCATTAAGGTTCAGTGTCTTCTTTCTGCCACACTATTTTGATACAGAGAACCAGGCATGGTGTACTGGGCAATAATCCCGTGTTCTTGAAGAAACTTCGCAAATGGACCAGGTGCTTGTCCAGTCTCAATGGATCTATTGTAGTACTCTCCACCTCTATCTAATCTCACGATTTTAATTAGTTTTCCACATTGATTCTCTACTTCAGCCTTAAAATTTTTAAAAGCATCCAAAGATTCGTCTTTAGAATAAAGTAAGTAGAGATACATATATCGCGAATAATCATCTATGAAGGTGATAAAATATTTCGGACTATTTGCGTCCATATCTGGATAACAAATATCTATATATATATATATGATTTCCAATAGGTTTGTGCTCCTCTTAGCACCCTTTATAGACTTGTTAGTTTGCTTACCCTTAATGCAATCCACGCAAGTCTCAAAATCAGCAAAATCCAAAGTACTAATTACCCCTTCATGTACTAATCTCTTAATTCTCTCAATGGAAATGTGTCATAATCTACGATGCCATAACATAAAGTATTCTTCATTAACAACACATCGTTTCAACCCAATAGTGACATGCATCAAATTATAGGCATTATCATTTTGTAACTAAATGGAATAAAGACCATCAAATAACGTACCATAACCAATAACTTCAGATCCATTACATAAACTGAAACCAGAATTTGAAAAATTAAAGGAACAACTAAAAGGTACAGGTCCTCATAAAAAAATAAAATTTCTAGAGAAATTTGGAATATAAAAGGTCTTTTTCAAACAAAAAATAAAGTCACTACTTAAAACTAAACTGCAAGTATCACTAACTTCCACATGTGAACTCGTCTTGCTTCCTAAATAGATGTATTGTTCACTTCTCAGGTTTTGCATACCCTGCAAGGTATTTGAAACATTGATTATAGAACTAGAATAAATCCATAGGAATTGCTAATAAGAGAACAAACTTGCACTCTAACTCATTGAGCTCGACACTAAGAAAGAGCCAAAAATACA